>QFEI01006879.1:0-16764 GCA_003316145.1 Neoboletus magnificus | reverse complement strand
TAGGGCAAGTGTGAGAGTAGGAGAGATAATAGAGCAGAAATGAACAGGAGACAGCATGGAGGATGTAAACTCGATTACGAAGTAAGTGGGGGATGTGAGGGGAACAGATGATGACGGAAATGGGATGAGTAATCGAGTGAAAAGAAAGATAAGTCCGAAACAACGAGAAAAAGGAAGGAAGAGTAAAGTAAAACGTAACAATACCCCCGGGCTATCCCTGAAGCACCGAAGAAGGGTAGCGAGGTCCTTACTAAAAGTCCCTGTACGAGTATCCCGGCGATCCAGTAACGTTCGCATAGGCGGTGTCATCCCAGACATTGTCGCCATAGTCGGAGATGGGGTCAGGGGAGGTGTGGCGATGCCCGGAGCGGCGATTACGCCGGTTCCCATGAGTGGTAGTGTTTCGTTGTGGGCGAGAGGGAGGAGGAATAGGGAGTGGTCGAGAGGGTTGTGACGATCCAGACCATCGAGAGGAGGATGAGGATGATGAGGACAGGGATGGGCGGCGGTTGGGGCAGAACTTCTGGGGGTGTCCCGGTGAGAATAAGGAGCAAGTAGGACATTGGTAGTACCGGCAATCCTTCTTTTTGTGGTCCAGGCAGTGGCATACGAAGCACGCCTCGTGGTATCGCGGGTGGTGAGGAGGGAGAGGGACCGTGGTGAATTCCCTGTCGAGGGTGCCTAGGGTCCGGACTTCATGCCGGAGTTCGGTTCTCCACAACGCGAATTCTTCTTCGGGATTGAGCGGGAAGGAGGAGGTGGAGGGAGGGGTTACGGAGTGGGGAGGAGCGGCAGTGGATAGGTCTCGCAAGTAGCAGTCGAGGTCGTCGAGGAATGGGAGCATGTCGAGTTGCTCCATGACCATCATGAGGTTTCCCTCGATGTTGAGATAGATCTCCCGAAGGAGATTGGTACAGTTGCCTACGCTTTCGTTGGAGGAGGCAAGGCAGAGTAGACTCCCAATGCGCTCGTTCTGAAGGTATGCGTGGTGGAGGGCCCAGAGGGGGGAGGCCACGTCACAATGGGTATCGAGAGGGAGGGTTAACCTGGGGTCTAGTAAGTGGTTCCACATCCTCGAGAGGATGTCGTTGTCGGGGAGGTCGTCATGGAGATGGTGGGCGTAGACGGGGACGTCCACGGACATGATGGTGGTGGTGGTGGTGGTGAGTTCAGAGAAGGCCGAGGAGGTCCAGCCTGGGGATGCGGTGGTAGAAGAAGGGGGAGAAGGGGGAATTGTATCGGTAATTGAAGTAACGGTAATTGTAGAGGGAGGAGATGAGGAAATGGATTCGGTAACGGTGGTAACAGCAATTAAAGCCGGAGAAAGAGAAGTGAAAACAGGGGGAGTGAAAATGGCGGTTTGTTCGGTGGACATGGTAGTTTAGGGCGAGGAGTTTTTCTGAGGGGGGAAAGCGGAAGGGTGACGGTTTTTATAGTTGGTGAGGATGGTTTTCGAATGTTTAAGATCCGATTCTGATACCCAGGAGTCTTCTTCGGCTGAATATCCCTTCCATTGGATCAGGTACATGCGGCGTTGAGTGGGTCCACGGTGGCGTAATATCCGTTCAATTTCGTATTCTTCTTCACCCTCGATGAGGTCAGGCAGTGGCGCGGGGAAGTTTGGGCCGTGGATGTCGTTTTCCTGGTACGGAGATAGAAGGGAGGCGTGGAATACCGGGTGAATCTTCCAGGTTTTCGGGAGGCGGAGTTGGTAGGTGATTGGTGACAGAACCTTCGTGATTATGAAAGGTCCTTCTCGCTTGGGGGCGAATTTCAGGTTGGTGACAGAATATTTCAGGTTCTTGGCTTCTAGCCAGACCTTGTCTCCTAGTTGGAAGGGAGTGAATGAGCGACGACTTCGAGAGTTCATGACTTGTCGAGCTAGGTCATGGGCGGCTAAGGCTTCGTCTTGAGCTTTCTGAAGGGAGGAGAGTCGGAGTTCGACTGCCGGGAGGTCGGAGATAGGGAATATGGTGGGGAGGGCATGGGGTTCATAGCCCATCATGAGAAAGAACAGAGATTGACCAGTGACAGAGTGGGGACGATGATTATGTGCGAATTCGGCGTGAGAGATTGAATCGGCCCAGGAACCAGGGTTGGCGCCACAGAAGATGCGGAGGTAGGTCTCGACTTCTTGGTTTACCCGTTCGGTTTCTCCGTCGGTCTGAGGGTGATAGGCGGTGGAGAGGGACAAGTCGTAGTGGAGGAGGCGTCCGAGTTCTTTGGTGAAGGAGGAGGCGAATTGAGGGCCACGATCAGAGATGATTTTGTCGTATAGCCCAAAGCGAAGGAAGACTTTGTGGAAGAAAAGGGACGCAATTCCTTCGGTGGAGACGGATTTCTTGGTAGGGCAAAGAATTACCCCCTTTGTAAGCCCATGGTCAACCACAACCAAAAGGGAATCAAATCCGGAGGAGAGCGGGAGGTCAGTGATGAGATCACAGGAGATTTGTTGGAAGGGGCGAGAGGCGGAGGAGGGGATGGGGATAAGCGGGGGGGTGGTGGGGTGTGTGTTTGCCTTTGCCTGTTGGCAGGACGTGCATCCTTCGACGAATTTGCGAACATAGTGGGCGAGGCCTGGCCACCAAAATTCGGCAGCGACGAGTTGGCGGGTCTTAAGGTAACCAGGGTGGCCGGTGGTGGGGTGGTCGTGACATCTCTGTACGATGGAGCAACGTAGGCCATCGTTGGGGGAATATAGACACAGTTTTTGTAGGTGAGGACACCGTCAGTGATCTCCCAGTCAGATAGGCGAGAGCGGAACGCTGCTGGAAGATCTGGTTCCAGGGCGGATTGGAGATGTTGGAGGACAAGGGAGTCGGATTGGGAGAGGGAGCGGATGCGATCATGCAGGGCAGTGTCGATGAGGTTGACGAAAAGGGAGTCAGGGAGGAGGGTGGTGGAGGTGTTGTCACTGGTGTCGTCCGGATGGAGGTCAGGACGGCGGGAAAGGGCGTCAGGGAGGACAAGGAGTTTCCCAGGAACGTGGATAATTTTTAGTTCAAAGTCGGCGAGGTCGAGGAGCCATCGGGCTTGTCGACGGTTAAGGTTCTGGGGTTGGCGGAAGTAGGTGAGGTTTTTGTGGTCAGTGAAAGTTTGTATGGGGAAGGAGGAACCTCTGAGGTAGTGTCGCCATGCCTTCAATGCCCGGATGACAGCCAGGAGTTCCCTGTCATAGATATCGTAGTTCCGCTCTGTGGGGGAGAAGGATTGAGAGAGGTAGGAGCATGGGTGCCATTCTCCGTTAGAGTCGGTTTGGAGGAGAACAGCACCTGAAGCGTATTTGGAGGCATCGGTGGCGATGGCGAAGGGTTTAGAGAGATCGGGGAGTTGGAGGACGGGTTTTGATAGGAAGAGGGTTTTCAAGGAGTCAAAGGATTGTTGGCAAGAAGTGGTCCATTCCCAGCGATGATCCTTCTTGGTAAGGTCGAGGAGGGGTTGGGTGACATTGGAGTAGTCAGGGATGAAACGTCGGTAGAAGTTGGCGAAGCCTAGGAAGGATCGAACTTCCCTGAATTTCTGGGGGGTGGGCCATGTTCTGATACCATCGAGTTTGACTGGGTCCATGGCAAGCTGCTCGGGCTTCACAATCATCCCGAGGTATTCGACCTCCGAAGCAGCAAAGGAGGATTTCTCGAGTTTTAGATGGAGGTTGAGCTCTTGCATGCGTTGGAGAACTCGGCGGGTTTGTTCAGTATGGGTTTTCTCATCAGGGGAAAAGATGAGGAGGTCGTCCATGTAGATGACGAGCCATCCTTCAGCTATGAGGTCTCTGAACGAGTCATTCATGATATGCTGGAATGTAGAGGGGGAATTATTCAACCCGAAGAACATAACTGTCGGTTCATAGAGTCCTTTGTGGGTAATAAAGGCCACCTTCCATTGGTGGCCGTCTTTGATGCGGACATTGTTGTATCCCCATTGAACGTCGAACTTGGTGAATAGGTTAGCTCCTTTGAGCTTATCGACGAGATCTGAGATGAGGGGGAGGGGATAGGCGTCACAAATCGTGTGTTCATTCAGGTATCGATAGTCCTGGCAGGGGCGGAGTTTGCCATCCTTCTTTTTCACAAAGAAGAAGGGGGATGCTTGCGGGGAGTTCGACGGGCGGATCTTCCCTGAGGCAAGGTTCTCGTCTAGGAAATCTTCGGTGGCTTTGATTTCGTCTGGCGAGAGTGGGTATATCTTCCCAATCTTTGGGGTGAATGTGTCGTCGAGGTTGATTTCGTGGTCATAGGGGCGGGATGGGGGGAGGTGGTCCGCAGATTCTTTGGTGAAAACATCGGCAAAGTCTTTGTATTCCTCAGGGAGAGTGGCTTTTGGTTTGGCCTGCTCAGCGGCCATGGCTAACTCAGTTGCTGTGGTGAGCCTGGCGACCACAGGGGTGTTCTGAAGGAATCGTTTCGCATCTCCTCGGATGATCCGAAATGCATGACGATTGTGTCTGGCGGCGGAGATGTAGTCGTCGGGGGAGCGATGTCCGAGGTATTCCACAAGTCGTGCGTCATAAACAGTATCTACATCGACATGACGAGGGGGAGTGGGTTTTCGGAAGTGGGAGTCGTGTCTTCGTTGATTGAGGGAATAGGTGGCGTATAGGTCCTTGGACTGGTCGCAGAAGGAAGGGATGTCGAGGGTTTGGCGAGCCCAGTCAATGGTGGGGTTGGTGTTGCGAAGCCAGGGTACACCGAGGATTACGTTTTCTCGGCCGCAAGACATGACGTGGAAGAGGTGGGATTGTATGATTCCCCCAATGTTGAGATAGAGGGAACAGGTGAAGCAGATTTCTCCATTTTTGTTCAAAGTTTGGTCGACGTTTCGCACTTTGATTGGTACGTCGAGTTTCGTGGTAGGGAGGGAGTGTTTTCGAACGAACTGCCAGTCGATGCAGGAGATATCTGCACCACTATCAACAAGGGCTCGGGTTTCGACGGCTTTCAACATGTGCGAGGGGGTGATCAATTGTATAGGGATTCGCATGGCTTTGGGAGTAGCGGATACTATCACAGGGGCGCACGTTACATTAGGAGATCGTTGCATCGGGGGACGTCTCCATTCTAAAAATCCTCCTCAGTGGAGAAGGCAATCCTTGCCACACCTTCTTCTTCATCATCTTCCACATCTTTCAACTCCGGGATTTCTTCGGCTACTTGTCTGACCTTGGGTCCAGGTTTTGAGGGGAAGGTGGGGCAGTTGGACGATCCATGTCCGGGTTTTCTGCAGCGAAAGCAGAGTTTGAGGTCAAAGCAGCGCTTTCGTTCCTCAGGAGTCAGTTTGGGGATTTGGACGACATCAATGTCCATGGCATTTGGGTCTTTCGGTGTGTGTGTTGGGGTATGGGAGAATCAGGTGGGGGGTTTGGAAGAGGAGGAGGGGTTGCGGGTGGAAATCGTCCGGGAGTGGTTCCATTGGGAGTGGAACTGTTCCGCCTTGGTATACCACTCATCTATGGTGGTGGGGACAGTGTCCATGGAAAAGATGTGGTCCTTTAAAGGTTTCTTCAGCCCTTGGGCGAAGAAGTGGATCAGGGTTGCGTCATCCGTTAGCTCACTGAGCTGGGCGGCGTCTTTGAATGCGTTGATGTAGGGGAGGACGTCCTTGTCCTGGGATAGGGTTTGGAGTTCTAGGAGGGTGTTCCCCTTCTGGTTACTAGGCAGAAATGCCTTGGTTACCTTGTTGGAGAAGTCGGTGAAGGTTCCGAAGGTTCCGTTGTCGATAGCTTCATTGGTAAACGTGGTTGCCCAACCTAGGGCAGTCCCTTTCTTCATAAAGGACAGGGCGAACGCAATCTTCTTGGTGTCAGTGTCGTAGATGGAGTTGTTAATCATGAGATATAGTCGGACAGAGACAAGCCATGCTTTGAAGGTCTTGGCATCTCCATCGTAGGTCTCAGGGACACCGAGGTGGAGTTCCTTGGTGGGGGTGGACATGGGCGGTGTAGGTGACGGTGAGGGCGAGGGTGTGGGGGAGGGTGTAGGAGACAAGGGTGGTGGTGGAGGCGAGGGGGTGCGAGTTTTCAGTGTTCTGGGTTTTCTTGGGGGGAGGGTTCCTTGGTAAGGGTTGCCCCAGGGAGGAGTGGATGCGGAGGACGTGGTGGTCAAGGTGGGTGAGGAACTACAGCGATGGTAGCCTCGAAGGAGAAGCTAGATCTTTTGTTACGCTCGGGCCGTGGTTAGGCAGCGAACGTAGACTTTCAATAGACAGGAGATGGGCTCAACGAGTAGGGTCAAGGGTTCTTGGGTCGAACGTCAACAAGGGGGGATTCCTCTTGGTATGACGGACAAAGACGGTCGTCAAGGGGGTTCCTTAGACGATGGGGACGAGGGGTCGCGAAGGAGAGAAGTCCCAAAGTGACGAGTCAAGGGTCAAGGGTAAGGAGAGGCTGTTGAACAGCGCTCAGGCCTTTCAAGGTTTCGGGACGAGGAAGGAGTTTGTATACAGGAAGGAAAGTAAGATCTAGCTTAGGGTACATGGTATCGACGTCGAGTTTAAGTATTACTCGAGATACTTTAGGGCAAGTGTGAGAGTAGGAGAGATAATAGAGCAGAAATGAACAGGAGACAGCATGGAGGATGTAAACTTGATTACGAAGTAAGTGGGGGATGCGAGGGGAACAGATGATGACGGAAATGGGATGAGTAATCGAGTGAAAAGAAAGATAAGTCCGAAACAACGAGAAAAAGGAAGGAAGAGTAAAGTAAAACGTAACACCAGTGCAGGAATCGGAGCTACATGTCCATAGGCATGATGTACTCTGTTACGCTCGGTCTGTGGTTAGGCTGCGAACGTAGACCTTCGATGGACAGAGGATGGGCTTAATAGGTAGGGTCAAGGTTCTGAGTCAATTGTCGACAAAGGGGATTCCTCTTGATGCGATGGACAAGGACGGTCGTCAAGGGGATTCCTTGGACGATGGGGATGAAGGATCGCAAGGGAAAAAGTCCCAAGGCGATAGTCAAGAGGGTCGAGAGTGAGAGGGACATTGGACAACGTTCAGGTCTCCAAAGGTTCGAGAGGAATTGTATACAGGTTAGAAAGGTAAGATCTAGCTTATGGTACATGATATTGACGTTGAGTTTAAGTATTACTCGAGGTACTTTAGGGCAAGTGTGGGCATAAGAAAGATAATGAAGCGGAAATGAACAGGAGGCAGTATGGAGGATGTAAACTCGATTATGAAATAAGTGGAGGATGCGAGGGGAACGGATGATGACAAGAGTGGGGTGAGTAATCGAGTGAAAAGAAAGTAAGTCCGTCGAAGTGTACCGAAAAAGAAAAGGGGAGAAAGAAATGTAACATTACCCCCGGGCTATCCCTGAAGCACCGAAGAAGGGTAGGGAAATCCTTCTAGAAATCCCTGTATGAGTATCCCGGCGATCTGGTGACATTTGCGTAGGCAGTGTCATCCCAGACATCATCGCCATAGTCAGAGATGGGGTCGGGCGAGGTATGGCGTCGTCTGGAGTGGCGATTACGCCGGTTTCCACGGGTGGTAGGGGGGTTTCGTCGTGGACGGGAGGGAGGAGGAATGGGGAGTGGGCGAGAAGATTGTGATGACCTAGATCGTCGAGAGGAGGACGAGGATGATGAGGACGGGGGTGAGGGACGACTGGGGCAGAGCTTGTGGGGATGTCTGTGTTACACTCGGGCCGTGGTTAGGCAGCAAGCGTAGACTTTCAATAGACGAGAGATGGGCTTAACAAGTGGGGTTGAGGGTTCTTGGGTCGAACGTCAATGAAGGGGGATTCCTCTTGGTATGATGGACAAGAACGGTCGTCAAGGGGATTCCTTAGACGATGGAGACAAAGGATCGCGAAGGAAAGAAGTCCCAAAGCGATGAGTCAAGGGTCAAGAGTAGGGAGAGGCTGTCGAACAGCGCTCAGGCCTTTTGAGGTTTGGAGACGAGAGAAGGGGTTTGGTATACAGGAAGGAAAGTAAGATCTAGCTTGCAATACATGGTATCGACATCGAGTTTAAGTATTACTTGAGGTAATTTAGGGCAAGCGTGAGTACAAGAGGTATAATGAAATGGAAATGAATAGAAGGCAGTGTGGGGGATGTAAACTCGATTACAAAGTAAGTGGGAGGTGCGAGAGGAACGGGTGATGACAAGAGTGGGGTAAGTAATCGAGTGAAAGGAAAGGTAAGTCTGGAATGACAAGGAAAAGAAAGAAGAGTAAAGTAAAACGTAACAGTCTGGGTGCAAACAGTGAGCAGGTGGGGCATTGATAATACCTGCAGTCCTTTCTCTTGTGACCAAGGCAGTGGCATATGAAGCATGCCTGGTGGTTGCATGGATGGTGTGGGGGGAGGGGGGACGGTGGTGAACTCCCCGTCGAGAGTGCCTAGCGTCCGGGCTTCGTGCTGGAGTTTGGTTCACTGCAATGCGAATTCCTCCTCGGAGTTGAGCAGGGAGGAGGAGGCGGAAGGAGGGGTTACAGAACGGGAAGGAGTGGCAGTGGATAGGTCTTGCAGGTAGCGGTCGAGGTCATCGAGGAATGGGAGCATGTCGAGCTGTCCCATGGCCATCATGAGGTTTCCCTCGATGTTAAGATAAATCTCCCAAAGGAGGTTGGTATGGTTGCCTATGCTTTCGTCAGAGGAAGCAAGGCAGAGTAGACTCCCAATGTGTTCATTCTGAAGGTATGTGTGGTGGAGGGTCCAGAGGGAGGAAGCCACGTGTTACGTTTTACTTTACTTTTCCTTCTTTTTCCTCGCTGTTCCGGAATTATCTTTCTTTTTCACTCGATTACTCATCACACCTCTGTCATCATCCGTCCCTCTCGCACCCTCCACTTACTTCGTAATCGAGTTTACATCCTCCATACTGTCTCCTGTTCATTTCTGCTCTATTATCTCTCCTACTCTCACACTTGCCCTAAAGTATCTCGAGTAATACTTAAACTCGACGTCGATACCATGTACCCTAAGCTAGATCTTACTTTCCTTCCTGTATACAAAACCTCCTTCTCTCGTCTCCAAACCTCGAAAGGCCTAAGCGCTGTTCGCCAGCCTCTCCCTATTCTTGACCCTTGACTTATCGCTTTGGGATTTCTTCCCTCCGCGATCCTTCGTCCCCATCGTCTAAGGAATCCCCTTGACGACCGTCCTTGTCCGTCGGACCAAGAGGAATCCCCCTTTGTTGACGTTTGACCCAAGAACCCTCAACCCCACTTGTTAAGCCCATCCCTCGTCTACTGAAAGTCTACGCTCGCTGCCTAACCACGGCCCGAGTGTAACACCACGTTGCAATGGGTGTCGAGAGAGAGAGCTAGCCTGGGGTTGCGTAGGTGGTTTCGCATCCTCGAGAGGAAGTCAGTGTCGGGGAGGTCATTGCAGAGGCGGTGGGCGTAGATGGGGACATCCACGGATGTGATAGTGGTGGTGGTGGTGGTGAGTTCAGGAAAGGCCGAGGAGGTCCAGCCTGGAGAGGCGGTGGTAGAAGAAGGGGGAGAAGGGGGAATAGTATCGGTAATTGAAGTAACAGTAATCATAGATGGAGGAGATGAAGAAATGGATTCGGTAACAGTGGTAACAGCAATTAAAGCCGGGGAAAGGGAAGTGAAAACAGGGGGAGTGAAGATAGCAGTTTGTTCGGTGGACATAGTGGTTTAGGGCGAAGAGATTTTCTGAGAGGGGAAAGCGGAAGGGTGACAGTTTTTATAGTTGGTGAGCACGGTCTTTGAATGTTTGAGGTCCGATTCTGATACCCAGGAGTCTTCTTTAGCTGAGTATCCTTTCCCTCGAATCAGGTACATGCGGCGTTGAGTGAGTCCACAGTGGCGTAATATCCATTCAATTTTGTATTCTTCTTCACCATCAATAAGGTCAGGTGGTGGTGCAGGGAAGTTCAGGCTGTGGATGTCATTTTCCCGGTAAGGAGATAGAAGGGAAGCATGGAATACCGGGTGGATTTTCCAAGCTTTTGGGAGGCAGAGTTGGTAGGTGATTGGTGACAGAACCTTCGTGATTACGAAAGGTCCTTCTCATTTGGAAGCGAATTTCGGGTTGGTGACGGAGCATTTCAGGTTCTTGGCTTCTAGCCAAACCTTGTCTCCTAGTTGGAAGGGGGAGAACGAGCAACGATTTTGAGAGTTCATGACCTGTTGAGCTAAGTCATGAGTGGCTAGGGCTTCGTCTCGAGCTTTTTGGAGGGAGGAGAGTCGAAGTTCGACTGCTGGGAGGTCGGAGATAGGGAATACGGTGGGGAGGGCGCGGGGTTCATAGCCCATCATGAGAAAGAACAGGGATTGGCCGGTGACAGAGTGGGGGCAGTGATTATGTGTGAATTCGGCATGAGAGATCAAATTGGCCCAGGAACCAGGGTTGGTGCCACAGAAGATGTGGAGATAGGTCTCGACTTCTTGGTTTACCCGTTCAGTTTCTCTGTCGGTTTGAGGGTGATAGGGGTGGAGAGGGACAAGTCATAGTGGAGGAGGCGTCTGAGTTCTTTGGCAAAGGAGGAGGCAAATTGGGGGCCATGATCGGAGATGATCTTGTCATATAGCCCAAAGTGGAGAAAGACTTTGTGAAAGAAGAGGGATGCGATTCCTTCGGTGGAGATGGATTTCTTGGTGGGGCAGAGAATTACCCCCTTTGTAAGCCCATGGTCAACCACAACCAAAAGGGAATCAAATTCGGAGGAGAGCGGGAGATCGGTGATGAGATCACATGAGATTTGTTGGAAGGGGCGAGACGTGAAGGAGGGGATGGGAATAAGCAGGGGGGTGGTGGGGTGTGTATTTGCCTTTGCCTGTTGGCAGGATGTGCAGCCTTCGATGAACTTGTGAATGTAGTGGGCAAAGCCTGGCCACCAAAATTTGGTAGCAACGAGTTGGCAGGTTTTGAGGTAACCGGGGTGGCCAGCAGTGGGGTGGTCGTGACATCTTTGCACAACAGAGCAGCATAGATCATCATTTGGGGAAATATAGACACGATTTTTGTAGGTGAGAACACCGTCAGTGATTTCCCAATCAGATAAGTGGGAGCGGAATGCCGCTGGGAGATCTGGTTCTAGAGCGGATTGAAGGTGTTGGAGGACGAGGGAGTTGGACTGGGAGAGGGAGCAGATGCGATCATGTAAGGCGGTGTCAATGAGGTTGATGAAGAGGGAGTCAGGGAGGAGGGTGGTGGAGGTGTTGTCGTCAGCGTCATCTGGGTGAAGGTCAGGATGACGGGAGAGGGCGTTGGGGAGGACAAGGAGCTTTCCAGGAATGTGGATAATATTTAGTTCGAAGTCAGCGAGGTCGAGGAGCCAGCGGGCTTGTCGATGGTTGAGGTTCTGAGGTTGGCGGAAGTAGGTGAGGTTTTTGTGGTCGGTGAAAGTTTGTATGGGGAAGGAGGAACCTCTAAGGTAGTGTCGCCATGCTTTCAATGCTCGGATGACAGCTAGGAGTTCCCTGTCATTGATATCGTAATTCCGCTCAGTGTTACGCTTGGTCCGGATAGGATCGAGCATAGACTTAGAAGGGCAAGGTGACCAAGTGGCGATGGGCAAGAGACTGGGCTTATGGGCCAGTATCCGCACTTCATGTGAGGATTCGTGGGAGGAAGTCCGGGCGCAGCAGACTAACGACAAGGTAACCGGACGACAGTCCGGGTCAAGGGTTTGAGGGTTCAAGGTAAGTCCAGACGTGGCAGACTGTTAGCAAGGTATCCGGACGACGGTCCGGATCGAGGGTTCGGAGGAGTGTCCACTCAGAGGTAGGATGAGGACCTTAGAAGCGCAGTGGTTCCGAGTAACAAGGTGTATTGGCTAAGATCTAAGTAGGTCAAAGCTAAGGACATCGAATGTGCTACTACGGGTTTATATACAATGAGAAGGAACCTAAAGGAGGAAGGTGGAGCGAGGGCGAAGGGTAATTATACAGGATGACTACGGGGTGACATCATGAAGGCGTCAGGGCAAAGGGTTATCCGGAGTCATGCATAGATGGGAAAGTACTGAGCGGGGTTCCGACAACTCAGTAAGAGAGTCCGGGGAAATAAAGGAGTGATCCAAGTGACCACCGTGACGAAGTGAAAGGGTGGAAGGTCAAAGGGGCATGTGATGAGCGAAAGGGAAGAACATGTGAGTGAAAGAGAAAAGAATTGTAACATTACCCCCCCGGTATCCATGAGCTACCAAGCGAGTCATTGTTCGTCCTTAATAATAGTCCAATCCACGGACTGGGGATCCAGTGATGTTGGCATATCCGATGTCATTGATGTCATCGTCACCATGGTCAGAGGGGGAGTGGGTGCGGCGGTAAGGTCGGTAGGACTGTGTGGTGGACTGGCGCCAACCTCTTTTGTTTCACCCTCTGGGTGCGGTGGCGAGGGAAGGACATATGGTTTGTGGTGGAGGAACGGGGGTGGGTTGGACCGGTGAAGCGTGTGGTGTGGCGGTGGTACGCAAGATGGATGGGCGACGTAAGGTGTGAGCGGGACAAGATGATTGGTTATGTCTGGGTGCCCATTCCAGGCAGGTGGGGCATTGGTAGTACCTACAGTCCACTCGGACATGGTTGAGCCATCGGCATTGGAAGCAGGCTTCTGTGTAACGAGGATGAGTGGGGGCGAGTGGGTTGTTGCCATTGGCTCCGGTCCATGCGGATTCCAATCGTTCAAGAATGCGTTCTTCATCAGTTTGGAGGGGGGAAGAGGACGTGGATGGGGTAGAGGGATAGGAGGTGTGAGGAGGAGAGTTGGCGGACTCTCTCATATAGCGCTCCACGTTGGCTAGGAAATCTGACATGTCGAGTTGGTAGAGGGCGATGATGAGTGCCCCTTCAAGATCGGAGTGGATTTGTCAGAGGAGAACTCCCCATAGGGCGTTGTGGGCATTGACTGTGGCAGTGAGGGCAAGGTTTTCAATTTGGCAGGTTTGCATGTATGCTTTGTAGAGGGAGTAGAGGGGAGAGCCCATGTTGAGGTGGGCGGAGATGGGAATAGCAAGGTGTATATCTCGCAGGCAGGATTGTAGTCCGGCGAGGACAGATTCGTCTGGGAACTCATCCTGGAGATGGTGGGCGGCTTGTGATATGTTGACGGACAGAATCGCTCCCTCCAAATTAGCGACCGAGGTGAGAACGTTCTCTTCAGCCATGGGGGAAGTGCTCCGACTGGGCGGTGGAGAGGGGGAACTGTCAGAGTCCATCTCATGTAGGAGGGTACGTGAATCCAATTGGGTGGACTCGTGATCGGGCGGGTTCTGTAGGACATTGGACGGGGAGCGAGGGGGGCTTGGAAGTGGGGGAGAGACTTCGTAAACATTTGCTACAGAAAGAATAGAAGAAGAGGGAATAGAAGATTCGGAATCAAGAGAAGAAGTGTCTGAGGGGGTAGAGTGAAACGTAGCAGTGACGGTAGAGTAGTTGATCATAATGCGAGAGCGGATGGAGATGTCTAGAAGGCGGATGGGTGGGCCTTCTTATACGGGCGGACTTGGCGTTTTTGAGATCCCATTCTGGGATCCAGGAGTCTTCCTCTGTGGAGTACCCTTTCCATCGGATCAGGTACTGGCGGCGCGATGGGGTGCCCTTGTGACGAAGAATTTTTTCAATTTCGTATTCTTCCTTTCCGTCTACAAGGTCTGGCGGTGGAGCAGGGAAATTGGGTCCGTGGACCAGGTTTTCACGGTAAGGGGACAGGAGTGAGGCGTGGAAGACCGGGTGGATTTTCCAGGTCATGGGGAGGTGGAGTCTGTAGGTGATGGGGGAAAGGACTGCGGTGATGGTAAAGGGTCCTTCCCTCTTGGGCGCAAACTTGGGATTGGCAATGGAACGCTTCAGGTTCCTTGCCTCGAGCCAGACCTTGTCGCCTTTCTTAAAAGGTTTGAAGGGGCAGTGGGAGTGGGAGGCCATGGTCTGGTGGGCTAGCTTGTGGGCGGCCAGGGCTTCGTTTCTGGCAGTGGACAGGCGTTTGAGCCGGTCCTCTACAGTGGGAATATTGGAGTCTGGGATCAATGAGGGTAGGGCACGGGGTTCATATCCCATAATGAGATAGAAGGGTGACTGATGGGTGATGGAGTGGGGCCGGTGGTTGTGGGCAAATTCCGCATGGGAGATCTTCTGCGCCCAGGCAGTCGGATTGCTTCCACAGAAGATCTGGAGGTAAGTTTCAATTTCCTGATTAACTCTTTCTGTCTCTCCATCAGTCTGAGGGTGATATGCAGTGGAGAGAGAGAGGTCATAACTCAGGATCTTTCCGAGTTCTTTGGCAAAGGCAGAGGTGAACTGGGGGCCCCAGTCCAAGATGACTTTGTCAAAAAGTCCAAAGCGGAGGAAGACCTTGTGGAAGAAAAGGTCCGCTATTCCTTCCGCAGTGATGGTTTTCTTGGTGGGGCAGAGAATTACCCCCTTACTAAGGCCTTGGTTGACCACAACCAAGAGGGAATCGAAGCCATCAGATAGGGGAAGGTCCGTGATCAGATCACAAGAGATCTGTTGAAATGGTCGGGATGTGGCAGAGGGAATAGGGTGGAGCGGGGGTGAGGTGGGATGTGTGTTTGCCTTATTTTGCTGACAGGTTGCACAGCCTTCAACGTAGTTCCGGACATAGGTGGCAAGGCCAGGCCACCAAAATTCCACAGAGACGAGTTGGCGAGTTTTCATGAACTCGGGGTGTCCGGTGGTCTCATGGTCGTGGCAACGGCAGAGGATATCATGGCGGAGGGTTCCGGTGGCAGGGATGTAGATCCGTCCTTTGTAGAGGAGGAGTCTGTCGGAGTACTGCCAATCTGTGAGGTGGGAGCGGAAGGCAGCCAGGATGTCCTCGTTCATGGACTGCAGTCGTTGGAGGACGAGGGGGTCACCTTGGAAGGCGGACACCACCATGTCATGGAGAGTGGTGTCAATGGCATTTATGAAAATGGAGGGCAGAAGGAGGGTGATGCCTTCATTGTCCTTGTCATTTGCTGGAAGGAGGTCCGGTCGGCAGAAGAGGGCATCCAGCCCTGCGAGTTGAGTTCCAGGGACATGGATGATTTTGAGATCAAAGTCCGCGAGATCGAGCATCCATCGGCATTGATGGCGGTTGAGGTTCTGGGGGGACCAGAAGTATGTGAGGTTTTTGTGATCCATGAAGACTTGGATCGGGGAGGCGGATCCATGGAGATAGTGTCTCCAGGATTTCAATGCGTGGATTACGGCCAATAGCTCTCGGTCATAGATGTCGTAGTTTCTTTCAGTGGGGGAGAACGACCGAGAGAGGTAGAAGCAAGGGTGCCATTCTCTGTTGGCATCTGCTTGGAGGAGGATGGCACCGGATGCAAATTTCGAGGCATCTGTGGCAATGGCGAAGGGGGAGGTGAAGTCCGGTAGGTGAAGGACCGGCTTCAACAGGAACAGCTGCTTCAGGGAGTCAAAAGCAAGCTGGCAGGCTTGGGACCAGTTCCAAGGGATTGTTTTCTTGGTAAAGTCGATGAGGGGGCGGGTGATGTTTGAGTACTCCAGAATGAACCAGCGGTAGAAATTCGCGAATCCAAGGAAGGATCGGACATCCCTTACTTTCTGGGGGGTGGGCCAGGAGGCAATCTCTTCAAGTTTAACAGGGTCCATGGCCAGTTGTCCAGGGCGGAGGATCATTCCAAGGTAGTCGACTTCTTCTATATCAAAGGAGCACTTCTCCAGTTTCAAATGTAGGTCGAGTTCGGTCATGCGTTGTAGGACCCATTTGGTTCATTCTTCGTGGGTTTCCTGGTCCAGGGATGTGATGAGGAGATCGTCCATATAAATGACGAGCCATCCTTCGGAGATCATATCTCGGAAGGAGTCGTTCATGAATCACTGGAAGGTGGCGGGGGAGTTGGTCAGGCCAAAGAACATGACCGTTGGTTTATAAAGGCCTTTGTGGGTGATGAAGGCAGCTTTCCATTGATGTCCGTCCTTAATCCGGACATTGTTGTATCCCCATTGGACGTCAAACTTGGTGAAGACCTTAGTGTCTCATAGTTTGTCGATGAGGTCAGAGACAAGGGGCAAGGGGTAGGCGTCCCAGACTGTGTGTTCATTGAGGTACCGGTAATCTTGGCAAGGGCGGAGGTCCCCATTCTTCTTTTTGATGAAGAAGAAGGGTGAGGCTTGCGGGGAGTTGGAGGGGCGGATCTTTCTGCATCGAAGGTTTTCGTTGAGGAAGGCTTTGGTCACCTTTCGTTCATCTGGGGAGAGAGGATAGAGTTTCCCGACTTTCGGAGTGAACGACTCATTGAGATGGATCTCATGATCGTAGGGTCTGGACCGGGGGACATGATCTGTCGCTTCCTTTGAGAATACGGATGCGAACTGGGAGTATTCCGGAGGCAGGGTAACCTTCGGTTTGGCTTTCTCTGAGGCGATGGCGAGCTCAGTGGCAGTGGTGAGCTTGGCAATGAGGGGGGAACCGAGGGGGGACAGGCGGGTTCCAAACCGGATTGCTTGATACAGGGTCTGGTTGTCATTGGCTCGGGTGAGGTATGCGGATTCCTCTTCCCACTGGTTGTATTGGAAGAGGTGTTCATTGGTCACCACATCTATGTGAGTGTGTCGAGGGGGGCGAACAGAGGGTCTCTGGAAATAGGAGTTGTGGCAGTCCATGTCAGCGGAGAAGGAGGAGTAGAGCTCCTTCAACTGGTCAAGTGATTTATTGATGGACAAGGTGCGTTTTGCCCAGTCAATTCGGGGGTTGGCAGCTTTAAGCCAGGGGAGCCCTAGGATCATGTTGCTTCGTCCTAGGTGCATGACATGGAAGGTTACCCTCATGGCTATTCCTTTAATGTTAACAAAGAGGGTGGCAGTCCAGTCAATG
>QFEI01006875.1:2354-46372 GCA_003316145.1 Neoboletus magnificus | reverse complement strand
GATAATGAAACGGAAATGAACAAGAGATAATGTGGAGGATGTAAACTCGATTACGAAGTAAGTGGAGGGCGCGAGGGGAACGGACGATGACGGAAATGTGGTGAGTAATCGAGTGAAAAGGAAAGATAAGTCCGGAGCGACGAGGAAAAGAGGAAAGAATAGAGTAAAACGTAACAGTGGCGAAGGAACACTTCTCAAGTTTTAGGTGGAGGTCAAGCTTTTGCATGTGTTGGAGGACTTGGCGGGTTCATTCGGTATGAATTTGCTCATCAGGGGAGAAGATGAGGAGGTCATCCATGTAGATGACAAGCCATCCTTTGGCTATGAGGTCCCTGAACAAGTCATTTATGAAATGTTGGAATGTGGAAGGGGAGTTGTTCAACCCGAAGAACATGACCGTTGGTTCGTAGAGTCCCTTGTGGGTGATGAAGGCTGCCTTCCATTGGTAGCCATCTTTGATGCGGACATTGTTGTATCCCCATCGGACGTCGAACTTGGTGAATAGGTTAGCTCCTTTGAGCTTATCGACGAGATCAGAGATGAGGGGGAGGAGGTAGGCATCGCGGATCATGTGTTCATTCAGGTACCGATAGTCCTGGCAGGGGTGGAGTTTGCCATCCTTTTTCTTCACGAAGAAGAAGGGAGATGCTTGCAGGGAGTTGGACAGGCAGATCTTCCCGGAGGTGAGGTTTTCATCTAGGAAATCCTCGGTAGCTTTGATCTCATCTGGAGAGAGTGGACATATCTTTCAAATCTTTGGAGTGAATGTGTCATCGAGGTTGATCTCGTGGTCATAAGGTCAGGATGGGGGGAGATGGTCTGCAGATTCTTTGGTGAAGACATCAGTGAAGTCTTTGTATTCGTCGGGAAGAGTGGCCTTCGGTTTGGCTTGTTCAGCAGCCATGGCAAACTTGGTTGCTGTGGTGAGCCTGGCAACCACAGGGGTGTTCTGAAGGAAGTGTTTTGCACCCCCTCAGATGATTCGGAATGCATGATGATTGTGTCTGGCAGCGGAGATATAGTTGTCAGGAGAGCAGTGTCCAAGATACTCCATGAGTTGTGCATCATAGATGGTATCCACGTTAACATGACGAGGGGGAGTGGGTTTTCGGAAGTGGGAGTCGTGTCTTTGTTGGTTGAGGGAATAGGTGGTGTATAAGTCCTTGGATTGGTCGCAGGAAGAAGGGATGTCAAGGATTTGGCGAGCCCAGTCAATGGTGGGATTGGTGCTGCGAAGCCAAGGTATGCTGAGGATCATGTTCTCTCGGCCACATAACATGACATGGAAGAGGTGGGACTGTATGATCCCTCCGATGTTGAGATAGAGGGAGCAGGTGAAGCGGATTTCTCTGTTTTTGTTTGATGTTTGGTCGACGTTTCGCACCTTGATTGGTACATCAAGTTTTGTGGTGGGGAGGGAGTGTTTTCGGACAAACTGCCAGTCGATGCAGGAGATATCTGCACCACTGTCAACAAGGGCTCTGGTTTCGATGGCTTTCAACGTGTGCAAAGGGGTGATCAATTGTATAGGGATTCGCATAGCTTTAGGAGTAGCAGACACTATTACAGGAGCGCACATCACATTAGGAGATCATTGCATTGAAGGACATCTCCATTCTAAAAATCCTCCTCAGTGGAGAAGGCAATCCTTGCCACACCTTCTTCTTTGTTGTCTTCCACATCTTTTAGCTCTGGGATTTCTTTGGCCACCTGTCTAACCTTGGGCCTGGAGTTCGAGGGGAAGGTGGGGCAGTTGGACAATCCATGTCTGGGTTTCCTGCAGCAGAAGTAGAGTTTGAGGTCGAAGCAGCGTTTTCATTCCTCAGGAGTCAATTTGGGGATTTGGATGGCGTCAACGTCCATGGTGTTTGGGTCTTTTGGCGTGTGTGTTGGAGTATGGGGGAATCGGGTGGGAGTTTTGGAAGAGGAGGAGGGGTTGCGGGTGGAGATTGTTCA
Source organism: Neoboletus magnificus (assembly GCA_003316145.1). Lineage (NCBI taxonomy): Eukaryota > Fungi > Basidiomycota > Agaricomycetes > Boletales > Boletaceae > Neoboletus > Neoboletus magnificus. The sequence goes on along the minus strand of QFEI01006875.1, from coordinate 44,416 downwards.
GGAGTGGTTCCATTGGAAGTGGAACTGTTCTACTTTGGTGTACCACTCGTCTATGGTAGTAGGGACCATGTCCATGGAGAAGATGCAGTCTTTCAAAGGTTTCTTCAGCCCTTGGGCAAAGAAGTGAATCAAGGTTGCGTCATCCGTTAGCTCGCTAAGCTGGGTGGCGTCTTTGAATGCGTTGATGTAGGGGAGGACTTCTTTGTCCTGAGATAGGGTCTGGAGCTCAAGGAGAGCATTCCCTTTTTGGTTGCTAGGGAGGAACACTTTGGTTACCTTGGTGGTGAAGTCGGCGAAGGTTCCGAAGGTACCATTATCAATGGCTTCATTGGTAAATGTAGTTGCCCAACCTAGGGCAGTTCTCTTCTTCATAAAAGACAGGGCGAAAGCGATCCGCTTGGTGTCGGTGTCGTAGATGGAGTTGTTGATCATGAGGTATAATCTGACAGAGACAAGCCATGTCTTGAAGATTTTGGCTTCTCCATTGTAGGCCTCAGGGATGCCAAGATGAAGTTCTTTGGCAGGGGTGGCCATTGGTGGTGTAGGTGGGGGTGAGGGTGAGGGTGGGGGTGTGGGGGAGGGGGGAGGAGATGAAGATGGTGGTAGGGGCAAGGGGGTGTGGGTTCTTGGTGTTCTAGATTTTCTTGGTGGTAGGGTTCCTTGAAAAGGGTTGACCCAGGGATGAGAGGATGCAAAGGACGTGGTGGTCGAGGTGGGTGAGGAACTACAACGATGGTAGTCTCGAAGGAGAAGCTAGATCTTTTGTTACGCTTGGTCCGTGGTTAGGAGACAAACGTAGACCTTCAGTAGGTAGAAGGGCTTAGTGCGAAGGGTCAAGCGTTCTGGTCAAGCATTGGCAAAAGGGGATTCCTCCTAGACAACAGACAAAGACAGTCGTCAAGGGGATTCCTCAGACAATGGAGACGAAGGGTCATGAGGGAGAAGAGCCCAAGGTGATAGATCGAGGGAGTTGAGGGTGAGAAGGGTCTTCGAGCGACACTCAAGCCTTTCTGGACTTCAAGACAAAAGGAAGGAGATTGTATACAGGTAGAAAGATAAGATCTAGCTTGTAGTACATGGTATTGACGTCGAGTTTAAGTACTACTTGAAGTAGTTTAGGGTAGGTGTGAGTATAAAAGAGATAATGAAGTGGAAATGAACATAAGGCAGTGTGGAGGATGTAAACTCAATTATGAAGCAAGTGGGGGGTGCGAGAGGAACAGATGATAACGAGGATGGGGTGAGTAATCGAGTAAAAGGAAAGATAAGTCCAAGAAGATAAAGAAAGAAGGGAAAACGGGACAAATTGTAACATCACCACCTCGTCCTTCTAAGTCTACACTTGATCCTACCTGGACCAAGTGTAACAAAAGATCAAAGCTCTTTTATTGAGCTACTATTGCTGTAGTCTCCCACTATTTCCCACCAACGACCCCCCTTGAACCTTAGCTGGTTCTGTTCCCAAGCAAGCATACCAGACCCCACCTCAGAATCCTTACAATCTTCTCCTGAGGAACTCACAGATCCTGATGAATCTGTTGACTCTGACAATGACCAACAAACTGCCCTCAACCTAGCACACTCCCTCTCCCATTCCGCCACCCTACCTAGGGCTGCCACTCCTCTATCCCCTACCCCAATAAGGTCTTGACCAGTCTTTACTCTCTTCAGATACCAACCTCCCACTTCCCCACCTCCACCTTCATCTTCACCCCCCTTTCCCTCTGCTATGTCCTCTTCATCATCCATGAAAGCCACTGAACTCCAGATCAGAGCTGCCAAAGCCTATGATGGATCCTACAGTCAGGCCATACTCTGGCTCAACTCCATACAATTTTACCTTCTCATAAATGAAAAGGTCTATGACACCGACATCAAACAAATCACCTTCACTCTTTCCTACATGACTGAAGGACCTGCCCAAATCTGGGCCACCACATTCTGGCAGAAGGCCATTTCTGGAATGACCATCTCACTTGGAACCTTTTCAGACTTTGTTACTGAATTCAAGTCTGCCTTTGAACACCACAACACTGTTGGCAACGCCATAGCCTGGCTAGCCACTACTCAGATGAAACCTGAGAAAAATAAATCCAATTCTGCTGCACTTGGGAGATACATTTCTGAGTTTAAAAACCAAGTTAGCATGAGTGGAGTCTCTGAAATCTCCATTCTCATTGAATACTTCTCCCTGGGGATATTCCGAGGACTCCACAGGAGAATCATGGAGATGGACATGATTCCCACCACCATCAACAAATGGTATGAGAAAGCAGTCTCCTTTTAGATCCAATGAGATCACATGGATGAGCTTGACAAACGAGGGAAAGAAAAACCCCTCACCACATACTGTCACTTCTCCACTCCAAAAGTCAAGGACTCCAATGTCATGGACATTGACATAGTCCAGGTTGGGAAACTCACTCCAGATGAGTGGAAGAAGTGTATTGAGAAAGGGTTGTGCTTCTGCTGCAGAAAAAGCAAACATGTAAGCACTGCCTGCCCCACCTTCCCATTGATCTCCTCCACCTAGAAGAAACTACAGAAAGTCTGACAAGTTGTCAAGAAAGACCCTCTGAAGCTGGAGGAAATAGATGATGATGAGGAAGAGGATGGAATGGTCTAAAAAGTAACCTTCTCTGCAGATTTTTGAAACAGGAAGCTCCTCCGATGCAGACCTTCCATAGAGATGTGTGCACTGTAACTGTACCTACCACCCCATCTATGCAAATTCCAGTCCAGTTGATACTTTTCATGTATACCATGAAAGCCATTGACACCTGAGTCTTAGTTGACAGCAGAGCCACCATCTGCTGCATAGACTGCAATTTCATAACTAAGAACAATATTCTGACCAAGAAACTTGGAGAACCCATTGTCACCCAGAATGCCAATTTCTCCTCAAATAAAAGTGGAATCATTGACTGGATCACCACTGTCTTTGTTGACATTGAAGAAATAGCCATGAAGGTGACCTTCCATGTCATGCACCTAGGACAAAGCAACATGATCCTAGGACTTCCCTGGCTTAAAGCCACCAACTCCTAGATTGACTGGGCAAAATACACCCTGTTTATCAATGAATCTCTTGACCAATTGAAGGAGCTCTACTCCTCCTTCTCTGTGGACATGAACCAACACAACTCCCACTTCTGAAAATCCACAGTCTATCCCCCTTAACACACCCATGTAGATGTGGTGACTGATGAACACCTCTTCCAGTATAATCAATGAGAAGAGGAATCCACATACCTCATCCAAGCCAATAACAACCAGATCCTGTATTGGGCAATTTAGTTTGGCATCTTCCTATTCCCCCTTGGTTTCCCCTTTATCACCAAACTCACCACTGCCATGGAACTTGCCATAGCTTCCAAAAAGGCTAAACCAAAGGTTATCCTATTCCTGGAATACTTCCAGTTCACATCTGTGTTCTCAAAAGAAGCAATGGACCATGTTCCACCATCTAGGCCCTAGGACCATGAAATCCACCTCAATGAATCCTTCACCCTGAAAGTGGGAAAACTCTACCCCCTCTCCCCAGAGAACAGAAAGTGACTGAAGTTTTTCCCAATGAAAACCTTCATTGTGGAAAGATCCACCCCTCCAACTCCCTGCAAGCTTCACCCTTTTTCTTCATCAAAAAGAAGAATGACCTCTACCCATGCCAGGATTACCAGTATCTCAATGAACACACTATCCAGGATACCTACTCCTTGCCCCTCGTCTCCGATCTCATTGACAAACTGAGTGATGCCAAGGTCTTCACTAAGTTTGACGTCTGATGGGGATACAACAATGTCCAGATTAAAGATGGACACCAATAGAAAGCTGCCTTTATCACACACAAAGGCCTCTACAAATCCACGATCATGTTCTTTGGTCTCACCAACTCCCCTGCCATATTTCAATGATTCATGAATGACTTCTCCCAAGACATGATCTCAAAAGGATGGCTTGTCATCTACATGGACAACCTTCTCATTGCTTTCCCAGATCAAAAGACCCATGAAGAACAGACCAAACAGGTCCTATAATGCATGACCGAACTCAACCTGCATCTGAAGCTAGAGAAGTGCTCCTTCAACATAGAAGAGGTTGACTACCTTGGAATGAACCTCCACCCTGGACAACTCACCATGGACCCCATCAAACTTGAAGGGATTGTGTCCTGGCCCACCTGTTATGCTTGGTCTGGGTAGAATTGAGCATAGATTCAGAAGGGCAAGGGGTCAGGTGACAAGATGGCTAGGACAGGATATATAGGCCTATATCCACACACTGTGTGGGGATTCAAAGGGGAGAGTCTGGATGTGGTGGACTGTGGTGAGGGAACTGGATTGGTGTCCAGGTCAAGGGTTCAAGGTAACTGGATGGATATCTGGGTCAAGGGTTCAAAGGAAGTCTGGACATGGCTGACTGTTACAAGGGAGGCCAGACAACAGTCCAAGTCAAGGGTTTGAGGGAGTGTCCATTCAGATGTAGGACGACAATTTCAAAAGCCTGAGGATTTTGAGTAACTGTTATGCTTGGTCCAGGTAGGATCAAGTGTAAACTTAGAAGGGCAAGGTGACAAGGTGACTAAGTGGCAAGGGAATGAGAACTGGGCTTATGGGCCAGTACCCACACTCTGTATGAGGATTCAAAGGAGGAAGTCTGGATGTAGTGGATTGTGATGAGAGGACTGGACTGGTGTGTGGGTCAAGGTAACCAGATGAATGTTTGGGTTGAAGATTTAAAAGAAGTCCAGGCACAGTGGACTGTTACAAGGGAACCAGACGATAGTCCAGGTCAAGGGTTTCAAGGAGCATCCATTCAGAAGTAGGATGAGGACTTTAGGAGTCTCTAAGGTTCTGAGTAACAAGGTATATTGGCTAAGATCTAAATAGGTCAAAGCTGAAGACATGGGATGTGTTACATCGGGTTTATATATGAAGAAAAGGAACCTAAGGAGAAAGGTGGAACTAGGGCAAAGGGTAAGAATACAGGATGACAAAGAGACAATGTCATGAGGACATCAGGGCAAAGGGTTATCCTAGGTCATGCATAGATGGAAAAGGTACTGAATGGAGTTCTGACAGCTCAGTAAGAGAGTCCAGTCAAATGGAAGTGTGATCCAAGTGATCACGGTGACAAGGTAAAAGGTAAAAGGTGAAAGAGACATGTGACAAGTGAGAAAGAGGAACATGCAAAAGAAAAAGAAAGACATTGTAACGAGAACCAGTACATTTGTTCAAAGGCATGGTACATGATGCATTAGTATTTTCCTCACGGCCTTATCTGACCTTAGCCGTAAGTTTTCCACACTTTGTTGACACTTTTTCCCATTGAAGCACAAGATCACCCAAGTGGCCTAAGGCCACTCATTTTCTTGGATCTGACTTGTGCGACAACTTTATTGTCCTTTTTGCACTTGGGGTGGGGCATCTTAATTGGAAACAGTAGAAAAAGTGGCTCAAGGTGTGCAATGTTGTTGATTGAGAATCACATTTCTGCCCTTGGAAAGACATGTTTCAATGGAAAAAGGTAGAAAAGGTGGCTCAAGATGAGCCATATTGTCCATTGAAGAAATCAAACAGGTACAAAAAAGGGTGATTAAAGTGGTCGGAAATCTGAAAAAGCAGTAAAAGGTGGATACCAATAGGGGCCCGACACAGTGGGCTCAGGGGATTAGGAACTGGCAGGACTGAGCCCCAGCGGTGGTGACTCAGATTTGCTCAGCTGCATGAACCATTAGATTAGATCTAGTGAATTGTCAGTTTTGGAACTTCCGATATTAGTACAGACCAAAAGAAATACCAAAGCAAAGTGCGCAGATCAACAGTATCAGCATCAGAGGGGTTAGAACTAGTCGGGCCATGGTTGGGCAGTGCATACGCAGAGGTAATGATATTGGTGGTGTTCTCGGGACCCTTCTCCATGACCAAGATAGCATATGATTGAATTTCACTACCCCAGTTACTCATAGAGAACATGGATGTGCCTTTGCTCATATTTCTGGTTGCCTTGTTGAACATCTTTGGTAGCATGATCTCTCCCTTCTTTTCAGCCATCTCCTTCACAGCATCCCGCATATCAATGACACTGTCACAAACAAGAGTGAACGCATGCTTGAGCTTTGATAAGAAAACAGTCAGTACGTCAGGTTAAGCAGCACAAGAAAATTTTACTGCAGCAGCTGCAAGGGCAACAACACACTCCATACTGTAACCTTTTTTCAGCTTTGCCATTTCTAAAGATTGGATGTTGATAGCGCTGATTGTTTTGCTCAAATGGGTGGTCAAAATAAGTTTTAGGATGAAGTCTGAATGAAAGTTATGAGAAGAATCCAGTTTGTTACAATCTTCATGAGTGAATGGGAAATATGGGGGTGAAATAAAGTGTGCAGCAAGGTTCCAGATTGTTGTGTTGGAATCCTCTAAATCCAGATTACCCTTGAGGATTTCCCAGAAGAAATAGATGATCATTACAAGGGCAGTAGATCTGAATCTGCTGCATTACTCGAGCAGACACTGCCATGTCTATCCACATTTCAGTAAAGGACAGTGAGGGGTTGAGAAAAAAGAAGGTGATGATGTACAACACCAAATACTGCACTGTGAATTGTCACCTCATACTGAACATCTGGGTAGACAGTGGTGAATATTACTTGGAGTACTGCAGCCAGGGTCTCATCGGGAATTGACCAAATATTTGATTGTCCACCTGCCCAAAGAATGACAGTGTCCATGAATGTGTTTGTCCATTTGTGGTTGGTGGGAACAGAGAGATTACTGTTTTTGTAGTTGCTGTGAGATTTGGACTCAATGCTCCCAGTGCAAGTCTTCTTGGTTTCAATAGTGTCTGCTGAGATCATGATGGTGCTTGTTTCGACCTGAGTCTCTTTGCAGGGCTTCTTCTTGGCCTTCTTGGTTACTGGCTGAGTATCTCCTATGGCTGTAACATTGACCGACATCTGGTGTGATGTAAACTGAGTGAGCATGCATAGCAATATAAAGGAAAAGGATTGTCAGACTCACCGACATCGTGGTTCATATATCATGTGTCACTGCTGTGGTCGCATTGATATAAACCTGCATACTACTTTTGACTGTTTTGTCACCTTTGGGTTTGTGATCTGAAACAATCTCCTTGGCCTTTCTCTTGCCAGCAGAGGGAACATGAGCCTGAGGTGACCATATGGGCGGAATCTGACTAGTCTTGAATCCAGTACCATCATTATGGTTGTAAGTGAAGTTGGCAGGCCACCAGGATGGAATCTGACTACCAGTATCCTTGATCTCGATATCATTGTCAACGCTGGAGTGAACAACCTGGGGTGGTTGGGTCAGTGAATATCTTCATAATCATATTAGATACACACCAGTGCAATGTTGTCGTTTGGCTTTCCCTCTTTATTCTTGAGAGATACTATCTTTTCTACATTGGAATCAAGGTCAAAGCCACTGAATTTCGTTGTGATACCAGTATCTGATGTAGTAGAATACTATGTACTACTGGTAGCCTGAGTCGAGGTGGCTGGAGTATTGAGTTTCATAGACTTGCTAGACAGAGCACCAAATGCAGACAGATTGGGTGTGGTATTTGCAGAATCCTTCAGAAGTGTTTTCTTGTGGACATTTGTAGTCCAATTCTTAACAGTTCCAGAGAGGGAGTTCTTCCTGTTGGATTCATAGTCAGAAACCAACAGGTTGATGAACCACAGTGTTGACTCGGTGAGAAGTAACATGCCAACGTGACACATACGAATACCCACTTTAGATGATATTGTAACAAGTTTGGTTCCTTGTCTGATCCATGTGACTGGAGTTTGGCTGCATTGCCATTGCGATTGGCACTGTCAGCAATCATCTTGCTGGCTTCAGTGATCATCACCTTGAGTGATGTCTTTGGTGCTCTTTTTGATTTCGTACTTGTAGCTGTGACCTGCATGTTGAATAGCATCTGATCCTTGCCACCTATTGCAACTATAGTGAGTTCTTGTTTTCTTACAGAAATGTCGTTACTGCGGCTGACCTTTTTCCACCACCGTATTGATCAATGTGGGATTAGGGGATGAGCTTGTTCCATTTCCACCAGATGCCCATCCCAGCACCTCTGAGTTCTGTAATACCATCTGAGTTAGAGTCGTAATGGAGAAGTAAATGGGTTGGCACAACTCACAGGTGAGGTCGCATTCTGTTCCTTGGCTTGCAGTTCCATAATCATCTTGGCAATAGTTAGAACACATTCTTGTTTGGCTTTCTCATTTGCGGCTTGTTTCGCTGCTGCGTGGTCATCGTCAGCCTTTTTTTGCACTTTAGTTCATTGTTTGCCTTGGGATGCAAGGATGATGGCTCTGTGGTGAGCAGTTGCATTGCTTGCATGGGTGCGTTGGGTACTCATTAGGAACAGTCACATTTTGAAAAACAAGCTGAGAAGGTTAATGTGTGGAATAAAGCAGCAAAAGTCGTAATTTGAGTTTGGATGATCTTTTGTAAGTCAGCCGCTTTTAGGCTTGGTATGAAAATGCCACCTCGAATGTCTGATTTACATGCTGCTAGCTTTTTGCAATTTCTGTGCAAGCACCTGGGATGTAACTGCTGGTTTAAGACCCCCAGCAGTCAAACGAAGCACCATCTGGCAGCCCATCCAACTAATCACCAACAGTACAGAAATTCACTGCCCTCCATCTCTCCAAGCCCAAATTCTGAGCTACCACATCGCTTGCCCACTCCTGGACCAATTCAAGCTCAAAATAAGGATGAAAATAATCTAGATAAGCAACACCATGAAGAATTGAGGACAGGTGGGTTCCTGCATCAAGTATTTCATCCTCATTTGGATGGTAAAGCCATATCATTTCCCATTTGAATAATTACTAATGAATTTTGATATCTTTAGGACAACCTTGCGATCCACATGGAAATTTCCTTCCATCCGATGCACAACCCAAGTCGCTTCATACTGCATCAGACAACAACTGGGCTTCCTATGCCAATCGTACCCAATTTGAAATGGCCAACCTCCTATATCAACGTACTGAGATGAGTGCAGGATAAATTAATGCCCTCATGGATATTTGGGCAGTGACACTACTTGAGTTGGATTTTGTTAATCCCCAGTGCCGGACACCACCTTTCAGGAGTGCTAAACATCTATATGATGTGATTGATGGTACTCTGTTAGCTGGCATAAAATGGTTGAGGTTTTCTGTCAAGTATTCAGGCTGTCAGCCATTGTTGGACCGGTTGCCATGGATGGACCAGTCATTTGATGTCTGGTTTCGTGATCCCCTTGCTTGTATTCACAATATGCTTGCAAACCCAGATTTTAAAGACTCCTTTGACTATGTTCCCTACTGTGAATTCCGTGTCAACAACAATGAACAACAGTATTAAGACTTTATGTCCAGAGATTGGGCATGGCTACATGTAGTAAGTTAATCTCGAGTTTATACTAGGCTTGACCCAGCGCCTTACAAGCTATTACCTAGGATAAAATAGCTAAAGATCCGGTAACACATGCATCAACATTCATCCCTGTGATTCTGGAAAGTGACAAGACTACTGTGTCTCTCGTGACTGGCAACAACAAGTATTACCCACTCTATATGTCAATTGGCAATGTTTGTAATACTGTCTGCCGTGGACATCAAGATGCTGTTGTCGTGATCGGATTTCTTGCTATCCCAAAAAGTAAGTAGTATCATTGAACTCGTCTATATATGTATTGTACCAATTTAATCTCTCTAGCAACAAGAGAACATTCCTCAAATGAGGAATTTCAAATGTTTCATTGCCAACTCTTTCACAACTTACTGTCTCAGATCCTTCAAAGCCTGAAACCAGCCATGATAACACCCAAGGTTGTTCACTACGGCAATGGACATTTCTGAAAGACAATATATGGGCATGGCCCATATATAGCCGATTACGAGGAGCAAGTGCTGCTGGCCCGCATTGTTTGTTGCTGGTGTGCACAATAAGTCCACCTGCTGTTCAAAAAGCATAGCAGACACTAGCCTATATTAACAACATTCATTGCAGCTGTACTGCATCATGTGGTGCACTTGATTCAGACCCAGACCCTCTAAATTGATGTCAGCAGTTGACTGAGACTTTGTTTCAGAACACTACATTGGATCAAATGTGGAAAGAATTTGGTATTGTCGGCAACCCTGTTGTATGTATCCGCTATTTGTTCATACAGTGAAACTGATATAGTATCTTTGTTTATTTCTAGCTGTTTACAAACAACTTCCCTCGTGCTGACATACATGAACTTATCGCCCTGGATATACTTCACCAACTCATCAAGGGAACGTTCAAAGATAATTTGGCAGATTGGGTAGAGAAATACATTTTACTGACATCGGGATTGGCATGTCAGACAGAGCACATTATAGATGACATTGATAGATGGTATGTATTATTAGTCTACTTTCTGCCACTCTTTACCACTGAACACTCCACAATAATATTGCTGCCATAGCACCTTTTTCTGGCCTCCATCGCTTTCCACAGGGTCATGGATTCAAACAGTGGACTGGTGACGATTCCAAGGCACTGATGAAGGTTCGTCTCTCTCACTCATGGTTTTTTTGTTTGTTATAACTGAATCCATAAGGTTTACATTGTGGCAATAGAAGGCTATGTCCCTGATGACATTATATGCACTTTCCGTGCATTCATAGAATTTTGTTATCTCGTCCAGTGAAACATCATTACAGACTCTGCATTATGCAGCATCAGTGATGCAACCCAATGTTTCCACCATTACTGGGAGGTTTTCAAGACAACTGGTGTTGCTCCGACATTTTCACTTCCTCACCAGCATTCTGTAAAGCACTACCCTGAGCTAATCCAGCTTTTTGGCACACCAAATGGGCTCTACTCATCAATAACAGAGAATAAGCATATCATGGCAGTAAAGAAACCATATCACCAGTCAAACAGAAACAAGGCTCTTGGTCAGATTCTTGTTACTAATCAACGACTTGACAAGCTTTTGGCTGCACAGACTAACTTTGCCAGTTGTGGCATGCCCAACGGAATGTGTCTGTCAAGTACCCTCAACTTAATAGGTATGCAGTTTGCAATTTATTAGGTGTAAGTGAATTAGCAGCTGATTTCCGACTGTTGAAGCTCAAATGGCCCCATCTGCTATGTCCACCAATAACTCTGGCACTACCCTTGAAGACAGCACCACAAAAGGTATTCCAAACTACGCTTCTGCAGGCATCCTAGCTGACAATGAGGATGGGGAAGCAGACCACAGTGTAACTATATACGATGGTTTGATAAAGATGGCGAGGAGCCTGATGAACTCACTGGAATGTGGATTGTTCGCCCAGGCACCCATCCCAATGATACACTTAACTATGCAATTATCCATGTCGACTCAATGTATCATGCAGCACATCTAATACCTGTCTATGGCCCTTACTCCATTCCACTCGATATCAAGCCACATCAGTCACACGATGCATTCAAATCCTTTTATGTCAATAAATTTGCAGATCATCACTCTTTTGAGATTGCATCCTAGGCACTAACACTGATACCATGGATTCATTCAACAAGCCACATCCTATCATGACAGAAAGTATTGTACTTAGATTACTTAGTCTACCTTTGCTGCTTTTCCAATTGTGACTTGTGTAAATCCTAGATGTGCTGGAGCAAAAGTATCATAATCGTGCCTTGGCAGTCCCTTTTACAACTTTGTTCCCTTTCAGCATTTTTTCTTGATGTGCTAAGCATGCCAATTGCAGATAAGGCTGTAAGGAAAATACTGATGTGGTAATGGTCAGGGTTAGAGGATAAATATTGGAGTTTGTTTGACATGCTGCATCAGATCATGTTGCCTTTGACCTATCAGCTATGGGAAAAATTCCATTTATGGATTCTCTACCCCTAACTGTGCTTCTATTGTACTCCTTCATCGATGACCACCATACAACTAGTACCTAGATATTCTACACAACTCACAGCACTCCTTTCTTACTATCCATGACCTACCCAACCACACAAAGCTTTTCTCTCCCCATGTTGACCACCACCAACCTGCTTGCCAGTTTCTTGGAAAACAAGATCTCTCTTGAGCTGCCTCTTAAGTATCCAGAGGTGTACCATGTTACTTACACACCTGATTTCCCTGGGCTGCTGCTAAATCTCTTGTTCCAGCTGTATTCACACTAATTATTTACTTTCAGATGATTGAAATTCGCTCCTCAGGTTGCACAACCCCATCTGAGCCATGGATGACAGGAGATGATTTTCGTTGTCTTGTGAATGAGAACACATTTACTGTAGCTCAGCAGGATAATATCACTCCTAAAGGATCTCATGAGTTGGGTCCTATAATAATCTCAAGGTATCAACTAACACAGTATACTGATTAAAATTTCAGCAACATATAACTCAAGTTCAACAGAATCAGAAAACAATTCAGAGATCTTGGCAGTAATCAATGTAATCAAAGAGGTATGTTTATTCCTTCTTCTATCTCTGTTTTCTCTTACTAGATGTCATCTAGGGAAAGGATTATCTTATTGAGATTGTGGCATGCTTATGTTGATTTTGCCCTATTCAGCATATGAATCAGGTATGTTTCCTCAGTGATCATGGAATACATACAACTAATTTACACTTTCTAGGCAGTATTTGATATTTGCTTCATTACTATCATGCCCCATGTACTATTTAGCTTACCAGTCAAATTCAACAACTTTCTCTTGCCAATGGACGACGTGATCTGTGTTGGGTGTAGAAGGTCATTTGGTACACAGAAATCTTTGTGTTTTAAGAGGCCTATTGCAAGGTGAATAAAGCACTTGCTGTTGATGTTCATTGTCACCACAGAGATCACAAGAAATCCAAGAAGCAAAAGTGTACCAAGTTACCTAGCCGTTTCCCTAAGCTTCATCATCCCATCCATGCAAGATTTTTCACTCCTGATGCTGATTTTCAACTAGAGGTAATGTATCTCATCCCATTCATTCATTTATAACTTATTAATCTTTGAGAATATAGGACCCATCTTATGTCTCTATTCCAACTCCCTCGTCACCTATCCAGCAGGCTATACCTCCTTAGGGTAACCTCTCTCCTGATGATTATTGAACTGAACCTGATCTCATGGGCCTTTTCCATGTTTACCTGAATCACCCAACATTCAGTTCTCTCTTGGATTCTAACTGTATTGATGCACCAATGCTGATCCAACCATCCCTTTCATCTCCCAATCTCTCAAACATTGTTGCTCCTTTGAGTATTACTTGTGAAAATTTATTCTTGGCATTCAGTAGCTCCTCCACTGGGCTCCTTACATGTTGGCATTTTTTGGAGTCAAATGCAAAAATGAAAGAGGAGATGAATCACCTTTGGCAATATATTCAGAATTTGATGTTTAACCCCTCTGAGGAAACAATGTTTTTGCTGGATTGCAAATATTCTTATATCAAGAAGTACCTCCAAGATAACTCAAATCCTTTCCATGCACAACATGGCTGGATCTATACATTGTTCAATCTTCCTCTTGTCAAGGAAGGGTCAAGTTTGCTTCTGAAATGGACCCATCCATCCCATTGATTTGTATTGAAAATCTCATTCATTGCTCAATCATTAACATAATTAAATTTGTCTTTGCAGATAGTATTTCATCTACGTTCCACATAATGCTCTTTAAGCAGTTTTGGACCACCACAGATGGATGCAATGTCCATGTTCAATCGGAAGTATATTGTTATGCTCAGTTCATGGTTAGAAAACGAATGTAGACCTTTAGTAGGTAAAGGAGGCTTAACACACAGGGTCAAGGATTTAGGGTCAAACATTGGCAGAGGCGAACCCATTTTGCACAATGGACAAGGACAGTTGTTAGGTTGATTCCGAGATGATAGAGACAAAGGGTTCACAAGGACTAGGAAGTCCAAGGCAACAAGTTGAGGTTCTTGAAGATAAGGGGATGCCTTTGGGTAACACTCAGATCCTGCAAGGTTTTGAGATGAGAGGAGGAATTGGATACAGAAAGAAAGGTAAGATCTAGCTTGCATTACATGGTATCGATGTTGGGTTTAAATATGACCCAAGGTAGTTTAGGGCAAGTACAGATAGGAATGGAAATGAAACAGAGATGAAACAAAATAATGTGGAGGATGTAAATCTGATTATGAAGCAAGTGAGAGATATACAGAAAGCAGTCAATGACGGGGATGGGATGAGTAATCAGGTGAAAGGAAAAAGAAGTTTGTAAATATGATAAGAAAAAGAAAACATAATATTACCCCTGGGCTATTCCTGAAGCTCCAAAGAAGGATAGAAGGGATCTTACTAGAAGTCCCTGGCAGAGGCCAATGGGGACCCAGTGACATTTGCATAGGTGAAGTCATCTCAGACATTGTCACTATAGCTGGAGATGGGGTCAAGGGAGGTATGTCATTGTTGTGAGTGGTGGCTTCATCTATTGCCATAAGTGGCAAGGGTGGCCCTCCGTAGATGAGATGGTGGGGGGATAGGGAGTGGAGTGTAGGACCATGATGACCTAGACTGTCAAAAGGAGGAGGAGGAGGAAGATGACAATGAGGGAGGGGAGTGACAGTTGGAGCAGAATATTTGGGGGTGTCCGGGTGAGGATTGGAGACAAATGGGGCATTTGTAGTAGAGGCAATTTATTTTTCAATGGCCAAGGCAATGGCATTTGAAGCAGATTTCGTAATAATGGGGATGAGAGGAGATGAGGGGGGTATTGATGTATTCTCCATGAATGGTCCCTAGGGTGTGGACTTTGTGTTAAAGTTCTGCTCATTGGAAAGCAAATTCTTTGTCTGAGTTGAGAGAGGTCAAAGAGGCAGAGGTAGGGGGGTCAAAGAGGCGGAGGGGGGGGGGGTCAAAGGACAGGGAGATGCAGCTGCGAATAGGTTGCGGAGATAGCAGTTGATATTGTCTAGGAAGGAGGGTATACTGAGTTGCCCTAAGACTGTCATAATATTTCCTTCATCGTTCTGATGGACCTCTCAAAGGAGGTTAACACAGTTGCCAATGCTCTCATGGAGAAGGCCAGGCAAACAAGGTTTCTGAGGTGTTCATTCTGAAGGTATGCGTGGTGAAGAGCCCAGAGGAGGGAGGCCATGTTGCAATGGGCCTGGAAGGGGATGACCATCCAGGGGTCATGGAGGTGGTTTCTCATTCTCAGGAGGGAGTCATGGTCAAGAACTTTGTCTTGGAGGCAATAAGCATAGAGGGGGATATTAATGGACACAGTGGTGGTGGAGATAATGGGAGTAGGTTCAGGGAAGGCAGAGGAAGTCCAGCCTAGGGAGGCAATGGTGGAAGAAGAAAGGGAAGAATGAATGAAATCAGTAACAGAAGTAACAGTAATTGTAGGAGAAATGGAAACAGAAGAAATGAGACTGGAAAGTTGTTTGATGGATATAGTGGTTCAAAAGGAGGTTTTCTGGGGAGAGAAGGCAGATAGGTGACAGTTTTTATAGTCTGTAAGGGCAGTTTCTGAATGTTTGAGATCCGACTCAAATATCCAGGAGTCTTCTTCAGCAGAATATCCCTTCCATCAGATCAGGTACATGTGGCATTGGGCAGATCTGTGGTGGCATAATATCTGTTCGATTTTGTACTCTTCTTCTCTGTCAACAAGGTCAGGCAGTGGTGTGGGGAAGTTCAGGCCATGGATGTTGTTTTCTCTATATGAAGATAGAAGAGAAGCATGGAAAACTGGATGGATTTTCCAGGGTTTCGGGAGGTGGAGTTGGTAGGTGATCAGGGATAGGACTTTCATGATGGTGAAAGGTCCTTCCCGTTTGGGGGCAAATTTCAGGTTTGTAATGGACTGTTTGAGGTTCTTGGCTTCCAACCAAACCTTGTCTTCCAGTTGGAAGGGAGTGAATGAGCGGTGGTTGCAAGAGTTCATGACCTGTCAAGCTAGATCATGGGCTGCTAGGGGTTTATCTCAGGCTTTTTGGAGGAAGGAGAGTTGGAATTCAACCACAGGAAGGTTGGAGATAGGGAATATGATGGGGAGGACATGGGGTTCATAGCCCATCATGAGGAAGAATGGGGTTTGACCGGTGACCGAGTAAGGTCAGTGATTGTGTGCAAATTTGGTGTGGGAGATAGAATCAGCCCAGGAACCAGGGTTGGTGCCACAGAAGATGTGAAGATAAGTTTCAACTTCTTGGTTTACTCGTTTGGTTTTTCCACCAGTTTGGGGATGGTAGGCAGTGGAAAGGAATAGGTCATAGTGAAGGAGGCATTCAAATTCATTGGTGAAGGAGGAGGCAAACTGGAGCCCTTGATCGGAAATGATTTTGTCATAGAGCCCAAAGTGAAGATAGACTTTGTGAAAGAAAAGGAATGTGATTCATTTGGTGAAGATAGATTTTTTGGTGGGGCAAAGAATTACCCCCTTAGTAAGCCCATGGTCAATCATGACCAAAAGAGAGTCAAAGCCAGATGAAAGAGGGAGGTTGGTAATGAGGTCACAGGAGATTTGTTGGAAGGGGTAGGAGGCAGATGAGGGAATGGGAATAAGCGGGGTGGTGGTGGGGTATGTGTTTGCTGTTGCCTGCTGGCAGGATATGCAACCCTTGACATATTTACAGACAAAGTGGGCCAGGCCAGGCCACCAAACCTCAGCAGCAACAAATTGGTGGGTTTTCAGATAACCAGGGTGGCCAGCACTGGGGTGGTCATGGCACCATTGGACAATGAAGTAACACAGGTCATCTCCTGGAGAAATATAGATGCAATCCTTAAAGGTGAGAATGCCATCATTTATTTTCCAGTCAGATAGGTGAGAGCAGAATGCTGCTGGAAGATCCAGTTCCAGGGAGGACTGGAGGTGTTGGAAGATGAGGGGGTCGGACTGGGAGAGGGAGCAGATGCAATCGTGGAGGACAGTGTTGATGAGATTGATAAAAAAAGAGTTGGGGAGGAGAGTGGTGGTGGAGTTATCATTGGCGTTATCCAGGTGGAGTTTAGGGCAATGAGATAGGATGTTGGGGAGGATAAGGAGTTTTCCAGGAACATGAATGAGTTTCAGCTCAAAGTCTGCAAGATCAAGGAGCCATCATGCTTGGTGACAGTTGAAGTTCTGGGGTTAGCGAAAGTAGGTAAGGTTCTTATGGTCAGTAAAGATTTGTATTAGAAAAAGGGAACCTCGAAGGTAGTGTTGTCAGGTTTTAAGCACTCTGATGACAGCGAGGAGTTCCCTCTTATACAGTGGCTCAAAAAAGTGTCCCAATGTGGGCTATTTTGAAAAGACTTGATGTTTGAAAAGGAACCAAAAGAACTTAGCAATAAACTGTATAGGGTCATTAATAGTCCTGACCCTTGCCCTGAATATGAGCTATTAATCATGGGATTTAGGTGTCATGTGATCATAATCTGCCTATTTCAAAATGATATGTCATTGGGACACTATTTTGAGCAACATTTCTATTCTACAATTTTAGTATTTGGTATGCTCTCCCATTGCTTTTATCACTGCCTCTAGCCTTCTAGGCATGCTCTCTATCAAGCTTTGACATTCCTCAACCTCTATCTTGCCCCATTCCATTTCAATTCTCTCCCAAAGCTCCCAAACCCCTCTAGGTGGTGTTGCATGGCTATTGAGCTTTTTTTTGAGGATTTGCCAGAGATGCTCAATAGGATTAAGATCTGGGGATTGTGCTGGCCAATTAAGAATTTTGATTCCTTGAGATTCCAGCCATTCCTGGGCCCTTTTAGAGGTGTGCTTTGAGTCATTATTTTGTTAAAAGATAATGCTCTTCTCAGAAATTCCAGAATTGTCCATGGTGGGAAGCAGATTATCCTTCAAAATGGAGACATACTACTCAGCATTCATCCTCCCTTCTACCTCTGCAAGGATTCCCACTCCATTCCATCCCATGCATTCCCAAACCATCAAGGAATCTCCTCCAAACTTTACTGTACCTTGTACTTTCTTGTCTTGTAGGGACTTTTCTGTCACTTTCCACACATATTTCCTTCCATCTGACCCAATTCTGTTGACCTTGGTCTTATCTGACCAGATAACCCTAGTCCAGTCCTTCACAGTCCAATATTGATACTTCAGAGCAAAGACCAATCTGTTTTTCTTATGCTTAATAGACAGAAGTGGCTTCTTTTTCTTGACAACAGCCTTGAGGGATGCAGACTTGAGTACATTGCAAACAGTTTGGCACAAGACAGGAGAGGAGAGGGCAGAATTGATAAGATGGGTTGCCTGAACAGCATTTTCAGCCTTGCCAGAGGTAATACTTGAGACAATTCTCCTCTTGTCAGCAGAAGAGAGCTTGGAAGGACATTCCAATCTGATGTTTTCCTTGCCTGGATGGATTTCTTTGATGACCCTGGCCACAGTAGACTTTCCTAAACCAGTTTGGGAAAATATCTGCCAACTAGAAAGGCCAGATTCAGAGAGAAAAAGGATATTGGCTCTAACAGAGGCAAAAATGGGTCTTATGATGAAGTGGAGTTCACTGGGTGGTATCTCTGCCTTTTATACCACTCAGGATTATGTAAGTTACATAATGAATCAGGGTTGAAGTATAGCATCTATCAAGAGCTTATGTTATTTACTAAATAATGGCCAATAATATCAGGATCAAAAAAGTGTCCCAATAACATATCATTTTGAAATGGTTACATTACAATGCCATAACAACCAAATCACATAATAAGTAGCTTATATTTAGGGCAAGGATTAGGGCTATAAATGGCCCTGCAGAGATTATAGCTAATTCCTTCTGGTTTCTTTTCAAATATCAAGTTGTTCCAAAATAATCCAACATTGGGATATTTTTTTGAGCCACTGTAGATGTCGTAATTTCGTTTGGTGGGGGAGAAGGACTGGGAGAGGTATGAGCATGGATGCCATTCTCCATTGGGATCTATCTGGAGAAGGACTGTGCCTGAGATGTACTTGGGGGTGTCCATGGCGATGGAGAAGAGTTTGGAGAGATCAGGGAATTGGAGGACGGGTGTTGAGAGGAAGAGCTGTTTCAGGGAGTCAAAGGATTGTTGGCAGGAGTGGGTCCATTCCCAGTGATGATCCTTTTTGATAAGGTCAAGGAGGGGTCGAGCGATGTTAGAGTAGTTGGGAATAAATCATTGATAGAAGTTGGCAAAGCCCAGGAAGGATTGGACTTCTTTGACTCTTTGGGGGGTGGACCAGGTCCTGATGCCATCGAGCTTGACAGGGTCCATGGCAAGTTGTCTGGGTTTTATAATCATCCCAAGGTATTCAACTTCTAAGGTGGCAAAGGAGCATTTCTCAAGTTTTAGGTGGAGGTCGAGTTCTTTCATTCATTGAAGAACCTGGCAGGTTTGCTCAGTGTGGGTTTGTTTATCAGGGGAGAAGATAAGGAGATCGTCCATGTAGATGACGAGCCGTCCTTTGGCTATGAGATCCCTCAACAAGTCTTTCATGGAGCGTTGGAAAGTGGATGGGGAGTTGTTTAGTCCAAAGAACATGACCATTGGTTCATAAAGTCCCTTGTGGGTGATGAAGGCTGCTTTTCATTGGTGGCCATCCTTAATGCAGACATTGTTGTATTCCCAACAAACATTGAACTTGGTGAATAGGTTAGCTTCTTTGAATTTGTCAATGAGATTGGAGATGAGGAGAAGGGGGTAAGTATCTTGAACTGTGTGTTCAATCAGATAATGGTAGTCTTGGCAGGGACAGAGTTTGCCATCTTTCTTCTTTATGAAGAAGAAAGGGGAGGCTTGTGGGGAGTTGGACAGGTGGATTTTTCTAGAGACAAGGTTTTTGTCCAGAAAAGCTTTAGTGGCTTTGATTTTGTCTGGGGAGAGTGGGTAAATTTTCCCAATTTTTGGTGTGAAGGTGTCATCGAGATTTATCTTGTGGTTGTAGGGTCAGGATGGGGGGAGGTGGTCTGCTGATTCTTTGGTGAACAAGACGTCAGCGAAGTTGGCATATTCTTTGGGGAGGGTGGCTTTCAGTTTCGCTTGTTCAGCTACCATAGCTAATTTGATTGTGGTGGTGAGTCTGGTGACAGTGGGGGGTATTTTGAAGGAAGCATTTCGCATCTCCTCAGATGATTCAGAAAATGTGACAGTTGTGTCCAGTGGTGAAAATATAGTCTCCAGAGGAGGAATGTCCAAGATACTCTATAAGCTGTGCATCATCAATAGCATCCATGCTGATATGTCATGGATGGGTTGGTTTTCAAAAGTGAGAGTCATGTCATTGTTGGTCAAGGATGTAGGTGGCGTGTAGGTCTTTAGATTGGTCATAGGAGGAGGGAATATTGAGAGTTTGGTGGGCCTAATCGATCATAGGGTTGGTGCTGTGGAGCCAAGATACTCTGAGGATGACATTCTCTTGGCTGCATGATATGGCATGGAAGAGGTGGGATTGTATGATTCCTCCAATGTTGAGGTAGAGGAAGCAGGTGAAACAGATTTCTCCATTCTTGTTTGATGTTTGGTCAATGCTTCGTACTTTGATTGATATATCAAGTTTTATAGTGGGGAAGGAGTGTTTTCAGATGAATTGCCAGTTGATGCAGGAGATGTCCACACCACTGTCAACAAGGACTTGGATTTCAATGGCTTTTAATGTGTGTGAAGGGGTGATTAACTGTATAGGGATTCACATAGCTGTGGGAATAGTGGATACTACTGCAGGGGCACACATTACATTAGGAGATCGTTGCGTCGAGGGATGTCTCCTTTCTAAAAATCCTCCTCAGTAGAGAAGGCAATTCTTGCCACACCTTCATCTTCATTGCTCTCTACTTCTTTCAACTCTGGGATTTCTTTGACTACTTGCCTGACCTTGGGTTTGGGGTTGGAAGGGATGGTGGGGCAGTTGAACAATCCATGTCCAGGTTTTCTGCAGCAAAAGCAGAGTTTGAGGTCAAAACAATGTTTTCATTTCTCAGGAGTTAGCTTGGGAATTCGGACGGCATCTGTGTCCATAGTGTTTGGATCCTTTGGCATGTGGGGCAGGGTATGGAAGAACCTGGTGGTGATTTTGGAGGTAGGGTGGTTGTAAGAGGAGAGCATTCAGGAGTGGTTCCACTGAGAGTGGAATTGTTTGGCTTTGTTGTACCATTCATCAATGGTAGTGGGGACTGTATCCATGGTGAAGATTTGGTCTTTCAAGAGTTTCTTCAGTCCTTGAGCAAAGAAGTGAATTAGGGTGGTGTCATCTGTCCGCTTGCTAAGCTGGGGAGTGTCCTTGAACGCATTAATATAGGGAAGGACTTCTTTGTCCTGGAAAAGGGTCTGGAGTTCAAGGAGGATAATCCCTTTCTGATTGCTAGGCAAGAATGCCTTGGTTAGCTTGGTGGTGAAGTCAGCGAAAGTTCCAAAGGTGCCATTGGTGATGGCCTCGTTGGTAAAGGTGGTTGCCCATCCTAGGGTGGCCACCTTTTTCATGAAAAATAAGGTAAAGGCGATCCATTTGGTGTTGGTGTCATAGATGGCATCATTGATCATAAGATATAGTTTCACCAAGATGAACCATGCATTGAAGGTCTTGGCATCTTCATCATAGTAGGGGAGGCCATGAGGGGTGGTGTAGGGAAGGTGGTGGTAAAGATGAGGAGACGGGGGTTTGTGGTGTTCAGACTTTTCTCGGTGGTTGGAGTCCTTGATAAGGATTGGCCCAGGGATATGCGGATGAGGAGAATGTGGTGGTCAAGGTGGGTGAGGAATTACAGTGATGGTAGCCTCGAAAGGGAAGCTAGATCTTTTGTTATGCTCAGTCCATGGTTAGGAAATGAACATAGACCTTTAGTAGATAAAGGAGGCTTAACATGCAAGGTCAAGAGTTCAGGGTCAGACATTGGCAGAGGTAAACTCTTCTTGCACAATGGACAAGTATAATTGTTAGGGGGATTCCGAGATGATGGAGACAAAGGGTTCACAAGGACTAAGAAGTCCAAGACAACAAGTTAAGGTTCTTGAAGACAAGAGAATGCCTTTGGGTAACACTCAGATCCTGTGAGGCTTTGAGATGAGAGGAGGAATTGAAGAAAGGTAAGATCTAGCTTGCATGACATGATATTGACATTGGATTTAAATATGACCCAAGGTAGTTTAGAGCAAATACAGATAGGAATGGAAATGAAACAGACATGAAATAAGACAATATGGAGGATGTAAATCTGATTATGAAGCAAGTGAGAGATACAAAGAAAGTGAACAATGATGGGGATGGGATGAGTAATCAGGCGAAAGGGAAAAGAAGTTCATAAATGTGATAAGGAAAAGAAAATGTAACATATATACATCCTTCCACATGCTTGAAGTATACAAAGAAATAAGCCAGCTATTGTGGGAACCAGGCAACAATCATGAGCGAGTGAGTTACCCCACTGATGCTTTGGTCTGATGCCACACATTTGGCTAATTTTGGTAACACATCACTTTGGCCTGTGTATCTTTTTTTTTTCAGAAATCAGTCTAAGTACACATGAGGCAAACTGATGGCAGACGCATGCCACCATATTGCACACATCCCCTCTGTAAGTGTTTATCTTGTGAAGCATATATTATATTGATGATTTGTTAGTTACCTAATAACTTCCAAGATGTCTATATAAAGATATACAGAGATATGTTTATGAATGAATTATACACACACTTCAAGTGTGAGCTGATGCATGTCATATGGAGAATTCTCCTTGACAATGAGTTTGTTCAGGTGTACCAAAATAGTATACTGATTGAATGTGTTGATGGTATCAGTAGACATTTCTTCCCTTGTTTTTTTAGCTATTCAGTGGATTACCCAGAAAAGTGTGTATCAGTATTATTTTAATCTATTCAACCACTAATTATAATACAACCATGACCCAGGGTTCTTCTCTCATGCATGAGATTTCTTGGAGAATGTCCTTGCCCACGCTATCTTGTTAAGAAGAGTGACATTATAGAGATGAGTAGATCATCAGATATGGTGACCCATACAATAGAGATCTGAACAACTGACAAGAGGTACCAAGCACTCATCAAGAAAGCACATCAGTTGATCTTCCAGCTCGGTAAGAAGGTAACCAACAAGAATGTCAATGACCTACTTCAAGACCAATCTCTGATCCCAATATGAATATGAGTAAGTAAGAAAATCCTACTTGTATCTTGTTTAATATAGCTTTGTCGTTGATTACCAGAATGCATTTTCCAAGTGTCTATCAAGTGAGGATGCTCTCTATAATTTTTTTCTTTTATTTGTTGTCGACCTACTCCATGAGTTTGAACTTGGAGTATGGAAAATGATATTTATGCATTTTATGTGTATCCTATATGCTCACAGAGGGACCACAATCCAAGAACTCAATTGGAGGCAAATTGTTAGTGCTATTTGTGTTGTATTACTACATTACAAGTTTGATAGATATTGAAAGATCCTGACATTTGGACAGGTGACAATCTGAAAGTTCCACAAGAATGTCTCAGCAATGAAGCAGTTGGCAGCAAGGGACTTCAAAAATCTTCTTCAGGTAGGTGATTATATCATTTGTTCTCAAAAGTTTAATACTGTATGTCAATAGTGCGCTATTCCTGGTTTGAGGGACTACTGCCTTCTTCCAATAACAAGGTCATTCTGGACCTGCTTTTTGATTTAGCAACCTGGCATGCATTCACCAAGCTTCAAATGCACACAAATAACACCCTTTCATTCTTTGGCATGATGATGACTCATCTCAGTTATTCGATACAAAGATTTCAAAAGACAACATGCTCTACATATTAAACTATGAAGCTCCCTTAAGAATCTGTGTCTTAGGCATGAAGACATGCAGCTTTCATGATGAAGAATCCTGACTTAGTGGCTGCATACAATATCCCAAATATGCCTAAGATTAAGAGACTTAATTTATCCACTTACAAATATCACACCCTGGATGACTACCCAGATATGATCCATAAATATGGGACCACAGATAGTTACTCAATGCAAATGTTATGATATTTCTTTCATTATTGACAACAACAACTCTGGAATGTAGGAAGAACTTGAACACCATCATGTAAAATGACAGTTTCCTCATTCAGAAAAGAAGAAGAATACTTTGAATGCTAGTTTTGCCCATCAAGAGGCAATCAAGTGCTTTGTTTTGAAAGTAAATAGCACACGAGACTCTCTCATGACTGCAGAAGATGCCTCCAATCCAAACCATTCCCTGCGCCTCTGTATATCTCCAACAGATCATCATTACATTGCTACATCTATGTGACAAGGATATGACTTGACTGAATGGCTGAGTGATTTTGGAGATGATCCAGCCATCAACATAAGCTATAGACTCTTCATGTATCACTTTCAATTTACTGATTCATTCTGTTTGAGATAGGACTTTATTTCTAGACTAAAAGACCACCTATTGGTATGTCTATGGGGCCTGGCTTACAATGGTGATGAATATGAATTTTCTAACAATGACTGCTGATATGTAATCACACAAAACAACAAGTTCTTCAAGCATGCATATGTACAAATCAACTATACAACCTATGATCTTTGGTGTGAACAAGACTCAATCACCTTCCATTCCCATTCCAACATCATATTATTGTCACAAGAAGACAAACACTCACACTCATACTGGTATGCCCATGTCTGTCTCATCTTCCATATCATGGTACAACATTGCAAGAATGCCACACTGCCATATTTCAAGGCAGAACAGATGGATGTCTTGTTTGTTTGCTAATTCTGATGTGACTCAAATTTCAATTTAGGAAGGATGTGAAGCGATTCCCCCAGCTCCAGTTCTTTGATGAAGACAACTTGGAGAATGCTTTGGCTTTGTAGACCCAGGCTCTGTCATCTGTGGGATCCACCTTATTCCTGCATTCAAATGGGGCCTTACAAAGGAACTATTGGGGCTGTCATTCATGTGGCAAGAGTGGAAGGCAATCAAATCAAATGCTGACTGGTGCTTTTACGATGTCAACTTGTAATTCCTTGATCATGAATACTATACTTGCTAATATCCCTGTAGTTTGTTGACAGGGACATGTTTATGTGTTTCAGAGAGGGTGGGGTTGGCCACAAGGTCATTCATGAATGGGATGAGTTTTTGCAGTGTGAAGGACATGAACTAAAACACCCAAAGATCTCTAGTCAGCACTCTCGGCAGACACCAGGAATACTAGTAGAAGAAGGATAGAAGGAACACTACTGTGCTCAAGAGTGGATCTCAAGGGGAGAAAATCAAGAGAACTAGACTGGAGTTTATCTGTCTAGCCCTTGGGGTTTACATACTGTTCTAGTATTTGTACATGATTGTATCTAATCTATAGATATGTAGTCTTATATAATTATACCCTGTGCCCTAATGGTCAGGAGTTGCCCTCATGAGAGTCTTTTGAATGGAGATTAAACATAGCCATCAAGGCTGTGTAGAATGGAAGAGAAAAAGGCAGAAATTAAATGAGCTGTGTAGCATAGCCTTATATAGGATGAAAATGAAAAGGAAGACATGCACAAGCCTTAGTGTTTAGAATCAGAAGGTGTGAACCTTGACCATAGAAGATGAAAGATTAGATTAGATGATCAGTCATGTGATTGGATAAGATAAGAAAAGAAAGAAAAAGAGAAACAACTAAGTCTTGCAAAGACCTGTGATGGTAACTGGATTGTAACACTACCCCCTCTTTATAAATTGGATTCCAGACAATTGGAAGGAGTTTGCTTTTTTGATATTGCAGTTAACAGCTCTGGCCATTTTTGAAAGTTGAGCAGGAATTGCTCAGGTGAGATGTTCAGTGCTCTAGGCACTGATGGGTGGGAAGTGTGATAGTCACATAATGCTCCCATGGCATTGGTGAGATTCAATTGTGGTTCCCAAGTGTGATCTGTATCATTGTAGCTCTTCTAGTGGACTAGATATTTGAGTTTTTGTTTTTAAAATGAGAGTCTACAATATAGTCAACCTCCCATTCATTATCTCTGTCTTTTGTGACTGTTACTGGTTCTGGGTGGTGCAAGGCTTGCCCCTCCATCTGCTTCCTATACGGTTTGACTTGTGAGACATTCACAATGGGGTAAATCTGCATAGATCTCAGTAGTTTTAAGTTAATTGTATTAGGGCCTGCTAATGAAAAAATCTTGAAAGAGCCTAGCCATCGTTCAATGAGTTTTCTAGAAGCTCATGTGAGGCATAGGTTTTTGGTGAAAAGCCAAATTTGTTGGCCAATCTTGTACTCTGGTGGTACAGATCTATATTTATCTGCATTGAGCTTCATTCACTCTTGTGCTGTTTTTAGGTTTTCTTTAACTGATTCCAACATCAAAGCCATGTCTGAACTGAAGGTTTCTGCTAACAGTGCCTTATTGGATGAGATAGATTCAATTCCTATAGCATGCAAATAATTGGGAGAACAATATAACCATAAAAGGAAACATTAGGGCACAAGGTGTTATGGTCTTAAGCATCAGAAGGTCTTTGCAAGACTTAGTCGTTTTCTTTTTCTTTCTTATCTTATCTTATCTGGTCATGTGGCTGACCATCTAATCCTTTCTTTCACCTTCGACAGTCAAGACTCACATCCTCTGACTTTAAACACTGAGCCTCACATACTCAGAAACTGATGTACACTTGTGCCTTAATATTTCCCTATATAGATATATTGTTCCCACAATAATCTCCGTGCTGTGCACACCTTCCTTTTCATTTCCGTCCTGTGCAGGGCTATGCTGCACAGCCCTTTTAATTACCATTGCTTCATTTCCATTTCACACAGCCTCAAAGGTTATGTTTAATCTTCCTCTAGAAGACTCTCACAAAGGTAATCCCTGACCATTAGGGCACAGGGTATGACTATATACAAAGTACATCTGTAGATCAGACACAAATATGTACATACAAGTAGAATAGTATATAAATCCCAAGGACTAGATGGATAAACTCCAGTCTAATTCTCTTGGTATTTCCCCTTGAGTTCCACTCTTGAGTGGTGCTTGAAGTACTCTCTTCCACATCTTCTCCTAGTTACCCTGGTGATTGCCTAGCGATTTCCATTAGGATTTCTGGGGTATTTCACAAGGTGTGCATAAGTCTCTAAAGGCCAATCTATACCTAAGCTGCTGGATGGGACACATTCCTCAAGGTATTCACATCTCTCCAAGCAAAAAACCACTGCTACATCGCCTATACTTCCTTCTGCTTTTGGTGAAGTGAACAGATAAGTCCTCAGATATGTAAGTAAAAAGGAAGTGGAGAAAAAAGTGGAGCAAAGTAAAGCAGCAGAACAGCAAAGAGGCTTTCTCCACCACTTTGCTCCCTCAGGCCAAACAAGTGAACAAGCAAAACATAATTGAAGTGCTGTGGTACTTGCAGAGCAGGCCAATGCCTGCCCAGCCCAAACCTATGCGTGCTATGGCTCAGCTCGTTGTGAACAGGGCACAGGGGTTAAGGAAAACAAAAAGTGCTGTGCATTCCATTCTCATGTGCCACAGCTCAGCTTGTTGTAAAGAGGGTGCAAGAGAGAAGGAAAACAAAAAATGCCATATACCTTGTCCAACTCAGCCTCCAGGCCAGGGACAAGCTGGCTCTCAACCTCACAACAAGTGAGGAGGAGAAGCTGAACAAGGCATTAAGCCTCATGCATGTCGACCCGTAGGACTTGCTGTGAAGGGAAGAAACTTTTAGGCCCATGTTGAATCATGTGCAGTAAAATTGACCTTCATTAATGCACTTGACAAGGGATCTAGAGGTTCTCAAAAGAACTGAGGCTCTTGAAAGAGACTTAAACTTCACTAGCATTGAGTTTTCTAGAGCTATTAGGGCCAAAGATAGCAACACAAGAACATAGGGTGACTTGAAGGGTGATGTTGTACAATTGCTGGATAGATTTCGAGGAATACTGTGGGCTATTCTTGTGAGTTTTGAGCAAGAAACCGGCAGAGGCAAGACAGGGCATGACAAGAAGCCAGAAGTGTCCAGCATCCATTGCCCTATACTGACTTGATTGCCAATAATGAGGATGGGGTGTGACAAGGAGCTGGAAATGTCCAGCATCCACCATCAACAACATGAAAAACAAGGAGCCAGAAATGTCCAGCATCCATTGCCCTGTGCCAACTTGATCACCAACAATAAGGGCAGGGTGTGACAAGGAGTGAAATGTCCAGCATCCACCACCAATAACATGAAAAATAAGAAGCCAGAAATGTCTAGCATCCATTGTCATCCATTAATCCAACTCATCATTGCTGCAATGGTTAACACATGCGCAACTTATGCAATACATGATATTTGTATCTATTTTTGGTTGTGCTTATCTTACATTTTTCACTCTCTACTGTGGACTCTATCTTCACCAAAGAGACCCTACATCCAAGCAAAGACCGAATCATCTGCACCTCATCAGCTTTTCTAAGCACTCATTGCACTGCCCAATGGGCTTGCTAAACATTGCTTATCCCCATTAGAGTTGCCTATGGGTATTTTGCCCAATGAGAGACTCGAAAAGTGTTGTTGAATGAGTACATTATATTTTAAGTGTTGCAGATATTGCATCTCTGCCAAACTGTCAGCAACATTCTTGCCTGAGCTGGTACCCATTCTGCATGTCACCACATTGATTGAGTCAATCATGTACCCAATGAGCTCCTCTGGTAAATAAATCCCTGCACTCTCTCACCCAGATCAGGCTCCAGTCTCTCTCATAGATGATGTGTCTGCGGTCTTGGCCACAGTTATTGTGCTCTCTAATATCCTGGACACCATCTCAATGTTTTCCCCATATCAAATCAGCAAGGTATGACTGGGATCCTATGTGCTCCAAAAGATGAGCTCATTCGTGGCATTCTGGAACTGCAATGAATCCATTACCACATTGGGTTTGGACTAGAGGATTGATATCCCTATGACAAACACCCACACCTTCTCACTGCAATAATGTTTGGAGCATCTGGTGCCAGAATTGCTGATCTTGGAAGTGGCATCTTGCCAAGGAAGGTGGATAAAACATCTACCTTTGATGGACTCTGTTCGAATATTCACCATGTTGTGGTCGAGTTTACAGCGCACCTACCCACTCTCAAAGCCCTTAGTCCTCTTACTTCCAACCTGAAGGCCATCTATTTACAATCTAAAAAGAGTGTGAGGAAGTTGGTGGACAAAGGAGTGGATATCCTTCATTCTAGGCCAGAAATCCACCGTTATCAAGGCTTTAGCAGCCGGAAGGTGAAACACCCAAGAAATCCTAATGGAAATCTCTAGGCAATCACCAGGGTAACTAGGAGAAGATGTGGAAGAGAGTACTTCAAGCACTCAAGAGTGAAATTCAAGGGGAAATACCAAAAGAACTAGATTGGAGTTTATCCATCTAGCCCTTGGGATTTATATACTATTCTACTTGTTTGTACATAATTGTACCTAATCTACAGATACAGTTTGCATATAGTCATACCCTGTGCCCTAACAGTCAGGGGTTGCCTTTATGAGAGGCTTTCTAGATGGAGATTAAACATAGCCTTCGAGGCTGTGTGGAATGGAAGAGAAGAAATAGAAATTAAAGAGGGCTGTGAGGCATAGCCTTACACAGGACAGAAATGAAAAGGAAGACATGCACAGCACAGAGATTATCATGAGAACAATATACCTATATAGGGAAATATTAAGGCACAAATATGCATCAGTCTCTGAGCATGTGAGACTCAGTGTTTAAAATCAGAGCTGTATGAAGGTGAAAGATAAGATAAGATGGTCAGTCATGTGACCAGATAAGATAAGATAAGAAAGAAAAAGAAAATGACTAAGTCTTGCAAAGACCTTGTGACAGTTAGAACTGTAACAGAAGGTATGCTATTAGCAAAAAGCCAGTGGTGCCAGATTTTGCCTCAGGATTGAGACTGATTAGAACTTATGAGGTAGGATACAAGCCCAAGGAGCTGGTCTGAAGCATAGTGGAGAATTGGAAAGCTGAATCAGGTTACACCACTGGATGGCCTGTGCTGGAAACATCAGAAAGGTAGTCTTCTTTAGCTTGTGGGGTGTTGGTCACATGAACTGGGACTCAAAATGCTACAAAACACCTTGGCACACAATTTTGGATATAAGTCCATTGAATCCTTTTTTCAATGGTAGTTTATAACCTATACAATATTCCATAGTGTCAAGAAGGCTTCTTGGTAAGTCGAAGCTGCATCCAGGAGATGCTTGATTTGATTTGATACTACCCTGTTATATGCATGTAGCTCAATGGAGGTACTATATGTTTACTTTCTCACTCTATCCTTGTGACTATTCTTGGTGATGTATACTTGTCTCATGGCTCATCAGCACTCAGTGGCTGTATTGTGAGTCATATCTCCTTGTTTCGTGACATGTCTCTCAGAGTTTGCCTCGTTGAACTTGGAATGGCTCGCACCACAAGACACAATCAATGCTATCATCAAATCTGCAGGTGGCTTGCATGATACCTTTGAATTGAGCAATATGGCATGCAAACAATCATGCTCATCCATTGGCAATGGCATGGTCATCACACACACAAGTGGGTACATTACCATTAACCACACAAAAGTAAAGAACCCAGTGACAAGAGAAAAAAAACTCTTTTCTGCAATACCATCAAGTCCGTAATCTAAGATGTAGATGGAAATGCCAGATCCGAGAGGGAAGAAGTGATCAATGAATCAATCTGGGGTGTCAAGCTGGAGCTAGCAAGCTTCTTTGTGGTGGCCTTGGAAGGAAAGGAGGATGAATTGGATAGTCTCAGGGGTGCAATTTGAGACATGGTGGTTATCAAGGTGGTGTTGAATAGTAGTGGAAGTTTGATTGATCCATGGCAATAGTTGTGCACCTTCTACTATTTTGAATGTATTAGTACTTGGTATAGCCTTCTTTTGCCTTGAGTACTGCCTCAACTCTCCTAGGCATACTCTCAATCAACCTCTGACACTCCTCAAGTGGTATTTCCTTCCAATCCTTCTGTATTCTTTTCTACAATACATGAATCCCAGTGAGAGGGTCTTCATGATCTGCTAGCCTTCTTTTCAGATAACTCCACAGATGTTCAATGAGATTTAGGTCAGGAGACTGTCTAGACCATATTATAGTCCTGAAATCCTCGTCTTTCAGCCACTCCTTGATCTTTCTGCAGGTATGCTTAGCATCATTGTCCTGCTGAAAGATAATGTCAGAAGGCTTAAGATCATAGTACTTCAAGATATTCAGGAGTTCATTCTTCAAAATTTGAAGATAAAAGTCTCCATTCATTCTACCATCAATCTTGGCAGCATAGCCAACTCCCTGCCAAGTTATACAGTCCCACATCATTAAGGAACCACCTCCAAACTTGACTGTTTCCTACACCACCCTATTATTTATAACATTGTCCCTCAGTCATCCTATATTCTTACCCTCAGTCCTAGCTCCACCCTTCCCATTTAGATTCTCTCTTATCATATATAAATCTGATATAGCACATCCCATGTCCTCAGCTTTGACCTACTCAGATCTTAGCAATATACCTAGTTACTTGGAACTTTCAGATTTCTGAAGTCATCATCTTACTTCTGAGTGGATGCTCCCTCAAACCGTTGACCTGGACCATCGTTTGGTCCTCCTTGTAACAGTCTGCCATGTCCAGACTTCCTTTGAATCCTTGACCTGAACATCCATCTGGTTACCTTAAACCCTTGACCTGGACACCAATCCAGTTTCCTTACCACAGTCTGCCACACCCAGGCTCTTCCCTTTGAATTCCCACACAGTGTGCAGATATAGGCCTGTAAGTCCTGCCCTAGTCACCTTGTCACCTTGCCCCTCACTCTTCTGAGTCTACACTCAATCCTATCCAGACCAAGTGTAACAGTATCTAGGTTTTATATACATGACCTTAAATCAAGAGTAGATGGACAAATGAGGTACATGAATAAGTGAGGAAATGGAAGTATCAAGTGGAGCTTGAATAGCAAGATACATTGTCTGGTGAGAGGTTAAGGTATGTATGAACAAGGGGAATTGATGAAGAAAGGAAATGGTACTCAAGGGAAAAAAATACATCATTCAATAAGAGATGAGAGCAGGTGAAGGTGAAAGGAGAATGATAAAAAATAGTACCAAAGAAAATGTTGTTTGACAAGAATCAAAGGTAAGCATAGGTGAGAAGGATCAGTGAAGGAAAATGGTGATAAAGAGTTCAAGAAATAAAGATTGAAGTGAGCAAAGGAAAATGATGAGGAAATGAGGTGACCATAAAGAAAAGAAGGAATCATAATAGGGAGTTCCTTAGAGCAATAGAGGAAGAGCTCAGTTTCTCACATCTCAATTGTATGCAAGACTTTGATGGCAACTATCTGTTCGCCAATACACCCAGCCAGGTAGTAGTCTATGCCCTCAGAGTAGCAAACATCCCAAAGAAAGACAGCATGCCGTGTCTGAGTCAAGAATTAACACTCCCAGACTATAAAGAAAAGGAGATAGACTCCAACAACTCAGCCCCCAGGCCTATACAATATGATAAAATGCCACTCACTAAGAGATTATCATGATTAATTGCAGAAGCCACACAAGCCAAGAAAAACCAACAGGCATAGAAAGTAGCACAGCCCCTGGCAATCAAGAAAGAAGAAATCATAGAGTTACAGCTCAGATTTAAGAGAGAAAGGGAGGAAATGTTGGAGATATCTTGACTCTAAAAGAAAATCCAAAGACAGTACACTCAGTGTATTGCTCAAAAAAATGGAGACAAGGCAGATATTTTATTTGAAGGTCTTTACACTATCAAGAGACTTCAATCCCATGCTTTCTTAAAAAAGGCTAGCCATTATCTTTAGAATACCTTTTCTCCTTTTCAAAATTTATTCTATCATGTCAAGCCTTCCTCCCAACCACATAGCTGCTCTTATGGAACCCTCAACTGTCAATGTCCCATGGGGTGAAATAGCCATCCAACTCCAAATTTATATGAAGTTTCAACATTCATAGCTTGAAAATGCAAGGCTGTTCAACACTAAGCTGTCCAAAGACTTGGAACAGCTTGGGAAGCAGATGGACACAATCTCACCTATAACTAGATCCACAAGTGGTTCAGGCAGCACCAACAAGCTGTCCAAAATCTTTGCAGACTCTGGGACCTTTGATAGTATCTGTGGGAAGAAATTCAAAGAGTGGTGGATTAAGGTGCTTACTTGGTGTAA
Source organism: Neoboletus magnificus (assembly GCA_003316145.1). Classification (NCBI taxonomy): domain Eukaryota; kingdom Fungi; phylum Basidiomycota; class Agaricomycetes; order Boletales; family Boletaceae; genus Neoboletus; species Neoboletus magnificus. Next base: position 11,278 of record QFEI01006875.1, on the reverse strand, counting down.
TGCAGACCAGCTTGCTCTCTTTGGATCCAACTCATATAGGGTAGTGCTTTCAAGGATGACCAGAGGCAAAGCTGGTGCATTCACACATGCCCAGCTCATGACCTTACTCAATGGCTAATAGACCTTCACCATCTGGGCCAAGTTCAAGAACTTGGTCAAGACACATTTTAGGTGCAATACCAAGAAGGACTGGCACCACAAGACTCTTAGCTCCCTTAGGCAAGGAGACACCAATATGGATACATTCTTGATGAAGTTTAAGATGTACCAAATCATCATAGATTATCCAGAGGATTGGCTCCTGGAACTGCTCGAGCAAAACATCAGCAAGGAAATTGTAATGAAGTTGATTCTTCAAAACAGTTGATACTTGGATCTATCTGCATTCAAGGCAGATCTGAAGCTTATGTTTTGAGAAATGACAGAGAAAACCAACGTCCATGGCCCTGATGCCATGGACATAGACATTACAAGAAGTAGCAAACAAGAAGGCAAGGCAACTTGCCATAATTGCAAGAATGAAGGACATTTCATAAATGATTGTCCCAAGTCAAAGTTGCAGTGCTCCAACTGCAAATTCTGTGAAGGTGGCCACTCCAAGAATTGTATCCAAAAGGGCAAAGGAGAGGCCAAGGAGAATGGCCACAACACACACCACAGAGATATGGAAAAACAAACCTGAGGCTTCCAAGAACACTGCCAAGAACATGAGAACCAATATAACTTATAAAAGGTTAGATTTAGGCACAACATGTGCATGAGTCTCCAAGGACATAGCTTTAGTGTTTAAAGTTAGAGGGCATGAACTTTGATTGTGAAAGAATAAGATTAGATAATCAGTGCAAGTCACATGATCAGATAAGATAAGATAAGAAGAGAGAAAGTAAATGACTAAGTCTTGTAAAGATTTGTGATAGTAACTGGACCATAATACCATCTGCTACATAGACTGGGACTTTGTAAAGAAAAAGAAAATTTCAACCAAGAAACTAAAAGAATTCATTGTCACCTGAAATACTGACCTCTTCTCAAACAAAAGTGGAATCATTGACCAGATCACTATCCACTTCATTAACATAGAAGAAATAGCTATAAAAGTAATCTTCCATGTCATATATCTTGGATAAAGCAATATGATTCTTGGAGTCCTCTGACTCAAAACTGCCAATCCAAGGATCAACTGGGCTAATCACACCTTGTTCATTGATGAATACCTGGATCAATTGAAGGAGCTCTACTCCTCCTTATCTGCAGACACTGACCAACACAACATCCACTTTCAAAGATCCACTATTTGCCCTCCTTGACAAATCTGTGTGGATGCAATAACCAATGAACACCTCTTCCAGTACAATAGATGGGAAGCGGAGTCTGCATACCTTATTAGAGCAAATGACAATTGGACTCTCTACTGGGCACTCTGGTTTGGAACCTGCCTATTCCTTCTTGGATTCCCTATCATCACAAAGCTCACTACCACCACCAAACTTGTCATGGCCTCTGAGAAGGCCAAACCAAAGACAACTCTATCTTTGGAATACTTCCAATTTGCATCTGCATTCTTGAAAGAGGCAATGAATCATGTCTCACCATCCAGATTCTACAACCATGAGATCCACCTCAATTAATCCTTCTTCCTGAAGGTTGGAAAACTCTATCACCTTATCCCTGACAAATGAAAAGCAACCAAAGCCTTCTTTAACAAAAACCTCTGCTGTAGAAAGATCTGACCCTCCAACTCCCTACAAGCCTCACTATTCTTCTTAATTAAAAAAAATGGAGACCTTTATCCATGGCAGGACTACCAATATCTCAAAGAACAAACTGTCCAGGACACCACTACTTCTTATCTCAGACCTTATTAATAAGCTAAGAGACACCAAGATCTTTATGAAGTTTGATTGGGAACATAACAATATTCAGATTAAGGATGGACACCAATGGAAGGCTCCTTTCACCACCCACAAGGGTCTTTATGAACAACTATTATGTTCTTCAATTTTGCCAATTCCTTTATGACTTTCCAATGATTTATGAACAACTCCTTTAGAGATATAATCTTAGAAGGATGGCTCATCATCTCATTGCATCCCTGAATCAAGCCACTTATGAAGAATGAACCAAACAGATCCTGTAACACATGACTGAACTTGAGCTCCATTTGAAACTGGAGAAATACTCCTTCAATGTGGAAGAAGTTGACTATCTTGGAATGATCCTCTGTCCAGGAAGACTTGCCATGGACCCTGTCAAGCTTGAAAGGATGACATCCTGGCCCACCCCAAAAAAATCAGGTTTATCCAATTCTTCCTCAGATTTACAAATTTCCACTAACAGTTCATTCCAGAATATTCCAATATTGCCCACTCCCTCATCAACCTCACCAACAAGACTGCCCCATGGAACTGGTCCCAGTTCTGCCAACTCACATTTGACTTGCTGAAGAAATCTTTCTGTTGAAATCAGTCCTTTATTTCCTGGACTTCTCCTCTCCTTTCACAATCACCACTGACATATCAAAGTTTGCATCCAGAGCCCTGCTACTCCAAGCAAACACCAATAAAGTAGCACTCCTGCTTATATCTTTTCCAATCCTTCTCCACAGCAGAATGAAACTATGATATTTATGACCAAGAACTATTGGCTATAATCTGCATATTGAAATGATGGAGATACTATCTCCATGGCTTCGCCTTTTCAATCTAAGTTTTTACTGACCATAAAAATCTCACTTACTTACATTCCCTTCATAATCTCATTAGATGCCAATGCTGCTGGCTCCTTGACCTTGTGGACTTTGCCTTCAAAAGGATTCATGTCCCCAAATCCCAACTAGCAGAGCCAGATATCCTTTCTTGCTGCCTAGACCTTCTCCCCACAAATGACAAAGACAATGAAGGGATTACCCTTTTTCTATCCTCCACTTTCATCAATGCCATTAATACTGCTCTCCACAACAAAATTGTATCCACCTACCAATGTGACTCCCTCATTTTCCAGTAACTCCAATCCATGAATGAGAACATCTCTACTGTATTCCACTCCCACCTTGCACACTAGCAATACTTCAACAGCTTCCTCCTGTACAAGAGGCAGATCTACCTTCCTACCACCAGCACTCTCCACTATGATATCCTCCAACAATGTCATGACCATGAAACTGCCAGATACTCCAGCTTCCTTAAAATTTATCAGTTCATCTTTGCAAAATTCTGGTTGCCAGGCCTTGCCACTTATATCCAGAACTATATTGAAGGCAATGGCACCTGCCAACAAAGTAAGGTGAACACTCATCCCATCTCACCACCACATCACCCTATCCCCTCCACCATATTCCACCCATTTCAGCAGATTTCCTGTGATCTCATTAGACCTCTTTCTATCAAATGACTTTGACTCCCTCTTGATTGTGGTTAACCAAGGCCTTAGTAAGGGGATAATTCTCTGCCCCACTAAAAAAGCTATTACTGTAGAAGGAATTGCAGATCTCTTCTTTCACAAGATCTTCCTTCACTTCAGACTTCTTGATAAGGTCATCTCCAACTGAGGTCTTCAATTTGCCTCTGCCTTCGCCAAAGAACTCAAAAAGATTCTAAACTATGATCTCTTACTATCCACCATCTATCACCCACAAACTGATAGAGAGACCAAAAGATCAACCAGGAGATCAAAACCCACCTCTGGATTTTCTATGGAAACAATCCAACTACCTGGGCTCAAAAGATTTGCTATGCAGAGTTTACCCACAATCATCATCCCCACTCTGTTACCCACCAATCACTGTTCTACCTCATCCTTGGATATAAACTCTATGCCCTATCCTCCCTGATCCCAGACTCCAACATTCCTACCATTGAAGAATGATAAGATAACTAGCCACAATCTGAAATGAAGCACTGGCCACTTATGAATTAGCCAGACAAACTATGTCCTCTCACCCTTATCAACTTTTCCACCTCTTCAAGAAAGGAGGGAAGGTCTGGCTCAAGATAAGGAACTTAAAGTGCTCCATTGCCAATCCAAAGTTTGCACCAAAAAGAAAAGAACCCTTCACTATCACCAGTCCTTTCTCCCATCATCTATAGACTCTGCCTACCCATGATCTGGAAAATCCGCTCAGTCTTCCACACCTCTTTTCTATCACCCTATCATGAAAACCAGATACACAGATCCAACTTTCTGGCTTCACCACCAGATCTTGTTGGCAGAGGAGAGAAATATAAAATTGAAATAATCCTATGTCATAATGGTATCCTATCATGCCACCAATTCCTAATCCAATAGAAAGAGTACTCCACTGAAGAAGACTTCTGGATCCCAGAATGGAACCTTAAAAACACCAAGTCTGCTCTGGCCAACTATAAACAGACCAATCCATCCGCCCTCTAAAAATCCTAAGTCCTTGAAATATAACCAACTACTCTTCCATCTCTGCTGCCTTTCACTCTACTCCTTCCACTTCTTCAACTTAGTTCTGAATCCTCCATTCCTATGGCCAGACTTTCCATAGCTACCATTTCTGAAATCTCCCCCCCCACTTTCAGAATACTTCTACCACTCATCTGCCTTCTAAAACACCATCTTATCGCATGCTCCACCAGTCCAACCACTCCTGATTCCCCCTTCCAACATCATGTGTTTCATCTTGGCTTCCACTCCTAGAGGATGTGGACAAAGAGGCTGATACCAGTCAGCTATCCATTCATACCACCCATATTGTTGTTAGCTACATTGATTGTGCACCATTTAGTGGGCTTTCTGGGGACTTTAGTGCTGTGCCACATTGTGGCACATCTGTTATTATTTGTTGTTGTTGATTTGTCCTGTAAATATTCGAGTCCAGTGTCCTTCTCTTCTTTTTAGTTTCTGACACTGGACTCCAGGTATGTAGCGCATTCTAGCTACCCAATACAGTTTCTGACACTGGACTCCAGCTATGTGATATCCCATCCAGCTGTTTTAATAGTTGTCACACTCACTCTCTCTCCAACCACAGCAATGATAATATTGACAATATTGGCTATGCTAACATAATCGAATTCTTTATCCACAGATCTATGAACTTCTATTAGAAAAAGACATTAGCTCACTTGGTAGCTCACAAATATCTAGGAGGTAATATTATGATTCTTCTCTTCTTCCTTCATATGCTTCTTTCACTTCACTTATCACATATTCTTCCACTTTACCTTGTTACTATCTTCACCCTAATCATCCTTCCATCATCCTGAACCTCCTTACAAAGCTATCATAACTCCATTTGGTACCTTTTCCATTCACACATGATTTAAATTAATCCTTTGCCCCAATGTTCTTATAATGTTATCTCTTTGTTATCCTATATTCTTATCCTTTGCCCTTGTTCTGTGTATTCCACTTTGGTTCCATCTTAGTATATAAACCTGATGTAATCACTCAGTCCCCTTAATTTTGACCTATTCAAGTCTTAGCCAATATACTTTGTTACTTAGACCCTTGGATTACTAAAATCCACATCCCACTTTTGAGTAGAGGCCCACTTGAATCTCTGACTTGAATATCAATCCAGTTTCCTTGAATCCTTGACCCACACATAAATCTGGTCTCCTTGAAACCAGTTCATCATTATCTGGACCCCCCCTCCCTCCCTTTGAATTCTTACACAGAGTGTGGATACTGGCCTTTAAGCCCAGTCCTTGCTGTCCCATTGCCTAGTCATTCTGTCTCTCAAATCTACCCTCAATCCTATCTGGACCAAGCATAACAAACAGTACCAGTTGTCACAGATGTGCCTGATAAACATCAGGACAAGTATTCTGCATGGACTTGATGATGTATTTGTTTACACACCTAGGAATGCTTGAGTAAGGAAAATACATGATTGTATATTGTGGTCCAAACACAACAATATTTGATTGTTGGCAAAGGAAGGTGTGCAAGATTGAAGGGCATTGCAATTGAATAACAACTTGGCAGTTAGAAAACAAGAAATCAACAAGATGTGATAAGATGCCAAGGATACAAATGAGAAAACAAGGTAGGAACAGAAAAAAAAAGGCAACATCCAGTGGCAAATTGGGTATGTTATCCATTTGACAAAGGTGGGTTTTTCCACATCTTTTCTAACTGGATATGTAACTGGAGTATCTCTACTTGTCAGAAGATGTGACTTTCCTCAGCATTTTTCAGCTCAATAACTTTTTGCTTCATATCAAGCTTGCAGCAATGGATGAGATCAATTATATACTCATATGTCAACTCCTTATATTGCATGTCAAGTTCCTTGCTGCAAACTGTGTAGTTTAATCACATAACATAGCAATGGGTGTGCTAACTATCCATTTCCTCCACCTGGCCCTCAATCTCCCATACAAAGTCACTGAGTTTCTCATATCAGTCATTTTTTATACATGCAGAAGCAGAACTGGCTTGCTTTTTGGCCAAGACATTGCTGAATTCATTGATTGTGCACTTGTTGCACACAGTATTGTGCCATTTTGTCATACTTAGACAATTGTGCCACATTGTGGTGCATTGCTATTGTTGTTATTTGTTTGTGGCTTGTTTGTATGGTAGTTGGAGTCCACTGTTTTCCCTTTTCTCCAGTTTCTGACAGTAAATTCCAGATATTTCATACGTTACATAAATAGTAATGTAGCTTTTGACAGTGGACTCCAAATGTGATTTTCCAGTTGTTTAACAGGTTATGAGCCCTGCCCATTTACCTCTGCACTTCAAGTGTCACAGCCACTTGAAATGTTCATCTTTCCTACCAGAACCCATTCTCCACACCCTTTATACTTCATTTTTAACCCACATGTTAGCTGAAAAACACCAACACTCCATTCAGCCTTTTAATGGCAAAGTCTATACTACCTGGTGTGAAGAAATGAAGGCACTCATTGATTTCAAAGGCCTCTGCCACCTTGTTGATGGCAAAGAAACATGCCCCATCACTTCTGAAGTGGAACAAACTGCCTGGGATATCAAACAGGAAGAGACAGCTGGCAAGCTGATGCTCAATGTGGCCCCAGACCAGCAAGTACATATCAGAGCTGACAAGGACAATTCCACTAAGGCTTGGACTACACTCAAAGCATTTTTTGTTTAGCAAAAGGCCAGCAATTGTTTTGTGGCCTATAACAAGCTCTTCAACATCCAGAAACCTGCTGAGAGACATTTGTTGAATGTTAAGCCACACATCTCAGATAGTGACAAGGCCGGGTAGCCTAGTGATTAAGGCAATCCCAGTATAGTTGGAAAGTCCCAGGTTCAAATTCATATCTGACCAGATTTTCCCTCTGAGTTTTCTTGCTTTAACAACATTGCCTGTGCTTATAACATGAGTGGAGTAGTCTATGGTGAGGATCCAGGATTTGCACAGCTCAAAGTTTGATCTGAAGGCTCTATATGATAAGCTGACATACATGGCCATGATTCAGATGCTAGAATCCAATTGTGTGCATTTTACATTGTCTCTTGTGCACCTCACTGACTTGAACAAGGACAAGAGTAGAAATGTATTTCAAATGAAGGACAGGGATAGAAAGGAAGAACAGTCCCAGGCTGCCAATGCATCAACAGAGTCCCAAAAGGTGATAGAATATACAAGACATGCAAGTCTTCATTTCAGTAACTCCTTTGACCCCCGTTTGCTACTCATGCTTGATACTGACCACAACTGGAATGTAGACTTGGGGGCTACTTCTCATATAACCCCTCATTGTCACTGGCTACATAATTACAGCCCCAAGTATGTTTCTATCAAGTTCACTGACAACACAGTTGTCTATTCTGCTGAAGTGAGGTCTGTGATGTTTCACCCAGTTATTGATGAAAAAAGCTGTCAAGAAGTTGAGTTTGCCAATGTCCTGCATATTCCTGAGCTTTGCAACAATCTCCTTGCTATGTCATACTTTACTTGAAATGCATTCTTGATTGTACATATCAATGCAATCCACATGAGCTTCTTTTCCTCTTTGAGATTATCTCTTCTTGTGGTCAACATCAACAGCCACAATGCAGCATTCTTGGACAGAACTACTGAGCCAATGAAGAACTATGCCAACCCTGCAATAACTTGTTAAACAGCTGGAAATCACAGCTGGAATCCACTGTCAGAAACTAATATTGCAGGTAGGATGAGATGCGAAATATGTGGAGTCCACTGTCAGAAGCTGGAGGAAAGGGATGACAGTGGACTCTGACTACAGTAGGAGCGGGCCATAAACAAATAACAACAACAACAATGTGCCCCAATGTGGCACAACACTCTAAGTACAGAAATGGTGGCACTGAGTGCACAATCAATGATTCCAACACTCCCCCCTGATTGTGCAACTCTACTTCTCTCCAATCGGTCCAATCCCCAGCATCTGGCAGAACTGCTGTACCTTGACTCGAGCCAATGCCTTGGTGAGCAGATCAGCAGGCATATCAGCAGTGGGAACAAATGTGGGCGCAATCTGGCCTTGATCGACCACATCCCTCAACCAATACCACTTCAAATCGAGGTGCTTCATCCTGCCATGGTGTTCTGGATGTTTGGCGACCTAAATGGCTGACTGATTGTCCATGTGCAGGGTAGATGGGCCAGTGAGCTTGAAACCAAGTTCCTGGAGTAGTTTGCGCATCCAGACAATCTCCTTGCCGGCCTCACAAGCAGCGATGTACTCCGCTTCGGTGGTAGACAAGGTGACAATGGGCTGGCACTTTGACATCCAGGAGACAACACCGGTGCCAATCTTGACCACGAATGCCCCAGTGGAGCATCCTGAGCCCTTGCATCCACCATGGCTGGCATCCAAATAGACTGTGAAGTGCTCGGAAGTTGATGGATCAGGTGAATAGGTGATGCCGTGGTCGAGAGTGCCCTTGATATATCGGAACAGGTTCTTGACAGCATTCCAGTGGGCTACGCCAGGATCTGAGGTGAAGGAGGCGAG
>QFEI01006873.1:0-24017 GCA_003316145.1 Neoboletus magnificus | reverse complement strand
GATTACAAAAGTCCAAAAACTGTTACAATGGTGTTCCTGTTTTAAAACTGTTGTATCTCCACGGCCCCTGAGCCAAATCACATGACCAAGGGACCGATTTGTAGCCAGGGGTTTGTACGTTGTTTGGTCTCACCAAAGTGAAGTGTAATTCCCACAGGTGATTGCGGGGCGCTTCGCGCCCCGGTTTGGGATTAGTTATTGTAACGCTTTTTGGAGTCACTGTATAAACCTCATCAAGAAGACCTTCCCCTGGAACTGGTCTCAGTTCTACCAGCTTGCATTTGACTTGCTGAAGAAACTCTTCTTGTCAAAACCAGTCCTCCATCTCCCAGACTTTTCCTCCCCCTTCACAATAGTCATGAATATATTGAAGTTTGCATCTGGAGCCATCCTTCTCCAAATGGATGCTAATGGAGAATGGCACCTCTGCTCATATCTCTCCCAATCCTTCTCCCTAGCAGAGCAGCATCATGACATCTACAACTGTAAACTCCTAGTCATAATCTGCACACTGAAATCCCAGAAACACTACTTTCATGGATCTGCCATTCTGCTCCAAGTTTTTATAAATCACAAAAACCTCACATACTGCTGTACCCTCCAGAACCTCAATCATTGTCAATGCAGCTGGTTACTTAACTTTGCCAGCTTTGATCTCGAGATGATCCACATCCCCAAATCCCAACTTCCAGGGCCAGATGCTCTCTTCTGCTGATTGGATCTCCATCTCATGAACAACAATGACAACAAAGAAGTCACCCTCTCCCACCCTCTGTTTTCATTAATGCCATTGATACTGCTCTCCACAACAAAGTCATATCCACCTCCCAAGGTGATCCTTTCATTCTCCAACACCTCCAATTCATGAACAATGACATCCCAGCTATATTCCACTTACATCTTATGAATTGGCAGTACCCTGATGAACACCTCCTATACAATGGACAGATCTATATCCCTGCCACTGGTACCCTCCACCATGACATCCTATGCTGCTGTCATGACCACAAAATTGCCAGATACCCCAATTTCCTAAAAATCGACAACTTCTCTCTATGGAGTTTTGGTGGCCTGGGTTCACCACCTCTGTCTGAAACTATTTCAAGGGCTGCACCACCTGCCAGCAGAACAAGGCAAACATACACCTCACCTTCCCCCCACTCCACTCTATTCCCTTCATGGCATCACATCCATTTCAGCAGATCTCTTGTGATCTGATCATGGACCTTCCCCTATTCAATGACTTTGATTCACTCTTGGTCATGGTTGAACAAGGCCTTAGTAAGGGGGTAATTCACCACCCCACTAAGAAAGCCATTACTATGGAAGGAATTGTGGATCTTTTCTTCCACAAGGTCTTTCTTCACTTCAGACTTTTTGACAAAGTTATCTCTGACTGAGGTCCCCAGTTTGCCACTGCCTTTGCCAAAGAATTCAAAAAGATCCTGAAATATAACCTCACTCTGTCCACCACTTATCACCCTCAAACCAATGGAGAGATCAAAAGGGTCAACCAGGAAATTGAAACCTACCTCTGGATCTTCTGTAAAAGCAATCCAACTCCCTGGGTGCAAAAAATCTCCTATGTGGAATTTGCCCACAATCACTGGCCCCACTCCATTGCCCATTAGTCACTGTTTTATCTCATTATGGGATATGAATCCTCAATGATGGTTCTACCCACTTACTAAGTGAATGAATATGACAGGATATCTGTATGTACTATTGTAGGAAGGACATAAAGGGGAGGTTCATTCAAGGCAGCATTTGCCAATGTTGCAGCAGCTCTGAGTAATGGAATCAATGCAGAATGAACATTGGAACTGCCTTTCAGCTCAGAATGTGAGGTTGGCTATCAATAATCATTTTGCCCAGTCCATTATTGAATTTGGATAACTTAACAGGAATTGCAGTGTTGTGCCATTTGACCCTTTGGCCATTGTGGTCAAGATTGATCTTCACCTGAATCTGATACATTGCAATGGTCAGACTCAGAGGTTTGGAGCTCTGCCTGGCAAATAACTAATGATTTTCTCAAATGACTTCTTTTTTCACATGGGGCAAAAGCAACATGATATGGAGACATCTATAGTCAAAATGTTCACAGCTTTCCACCCCCCATGTAAAACCCAGGTGCTGGTGACATTAAAGACAGCTAGTTTGACATGAAGACACCTATTTAGGGGGCCATGTGTTGATAATGTGCTCAGACCTTTTTCTTCTCATAATACCAGTCTCTCTGACACAACCTCTGGTGCAACCTGTCAAGGTGATGTCTGAAGCATCTGCTTTAGCCCAGGGTTGGATGGGTTGGATGTGTATTCCATCCTGCAATACCTCAGGTATCCATCCAAGATGTGGAAAGTGACATCTGTCATGGAACAATGAATGGGTCAGTATCCTGGACAACTGATGGGATGGAAGACAAAAATGACCTGACACAGAGACACCTACCAAGAAGACCATGTGTTGATGATGTGTTCAGATCTATTTGCATCTGATGCTATCAGTCTCTCTGATCCAACTTCCAGTGGGACTTATCCAAGGGGTGTTTGTAGCATCTGCTTCACCAGACCTGGATGAGCTAGGGGTATATTCTGACCTGGAAAACTTACCTGAGGTGTAGAAAGTGGCATCTGTCACTAACTACAGGATCAGAAACCAGAATAAAAATGAAATGAAGGAATTCTTTTCATTTTCATTCATTTTTATTCAGTTCTTCAAATTCACTTCATTTCCTACTTTCTACTCATCTCCTGAGGCCTCCATGATAAATTTGTCCTGGCTGCCAAAGAGATGATCATGCAGGTTTGAAATAACCAGATGCCAAAATGATCATTTTAAATGGTATGTAAACTACCCCAGAGTGGTCCACTCAATGTGAACAACATGAAACCATGGATTCTGTGGTTTTTCATATCCATTTGCAGTTTGCAGTAACAACACATATCAGAAAAGATGTTCCCAGTTCCCACTTGTTCTGAGATGTGGAAGTGCTATCTTGAGTTCCAAAAGTTGCCACATTTTTTTCCCATACTCTTCTGAGCCCCTCCCAAGTTTGAAAGCATGGGAAAAGGCTATTTGGTCACTTACATTCTTTATTACAAGTTTCATAATTCTCTTTTGGAACCCTTATTGTAATGTTATAGATAGCATGATACTGGTACACCTTTGCCCATAGTATATCTTCTGTGGACACCTCAGTCATTTCCATCCATCTTAAGCAGCAGCTGAGTTGTGGGCAATTCCTGCTCTCTTCTAGTTTTTGTTAAGTAACATGCTTTTGTATACATGCTCGAGTCTTCATTCTAGAATAGGTTGTCCAGGTATTCTTGTTTTACAAGGCTTTTGATGTTCTGATATTCTGGTGTTTCCACCAATCTTTCCAGCATTCTGATGGTTTTCAATTTCTTGCATAATCCCCTGCCATTGTGATGATTATCTCATCAAAAAGTTCCCAGTGACCTTACATATACTTTTTCAAAGCCTTGCCAATCACCAAGTCCTCTGTCCACACAGGAGACCCATACAGGAGATCTGTGTTGTCAGTCATGTTGAATGCAAAAGGAATTGTTTTTATATGTGGCAAGTATCTGATCCTTAACCTAGCAATCTTGGAAGTGACGTGTGCTAACCATGTTGCTTGTATAGGAGCAGGCATTTCAGTGGCTATGAGTATACCTGATTTTAAATCAAAACAGCAGATTTCAGGAATTCTGAACAGTGCAAAGATGAAACTCAATGACATATTTCAACTTTCAATGATCATGGTGAGTCTGATGAATATACTTGGTGGGAAACCAAATCAATGACTTGTTCACCATGCATCATGAAGGATGAGAGTTTGAGACCTTTATTCAGGCAGTTCTGTGCAAGTCTAGCATACATGACAGCAGACAGCAAGCCTACTCTATTCCATAAACTTCTTAAAAGGTTGGATGATCGTGGGTTGTTATTGTGGGTATATACTTAGAACATTGATGGGCTGGAACTCAGAGCAGGTGTGCACACTTATCATCGATCAGGTCCTTAAGATAACGTGCAATTCTGGAGATATATTCCACTTCATGGAAGTCTCCACTATTTTTACTACCAGTCTTGTCATGCAGTGGAGGATATGAAAGCACATGAGGACAAGCTCATGGATGGAATGTTTACCCCTGCAGCACCTGCCAGAGGAAATAGGAAGTAAAAAGAGAGGCAGGAAAGTGAGTACAATCAGTTCCAATGATGGTTCTGGACATGGTATTGTATGATCAGGAACATCCTGATGCCCAGCGTATTGCAGAATTTCAGATCCAAGACCTGTCTAAGGGTAAGCAAGTAGACTTGTTGGTTGTAGTTGGAACGGGAATGCATATCTTAGGAACCCAAAAAATAATCCATGAATTCATACAACAAATTCAACAAAACAGATCTGCATCAGATGTTTCTCCTTGTGTCATCTATCTCAATCCTGATTTCAAACAACAAAGAAAATGGGAATTGATATTTGACTTATGAATTCAAGCTGACTGCCAGCTTGTGGCAGATGCAATGTTAAATACATTGAAAGAGCAAGAGCAATAAGAAAAGGTGAAAATACAAGCATATGTTTCAACTGTTGACAAGGTAGAATAGTATAAAATGAACATGAGTATGAATTGATCATGATCAATTTCATATGCAACCATTTACCTTTATCAGTGATTGAAGTGGTTTGCATTTCCACTCACTTGCATCTGCCTGATGTCTTGGATGCCTCACCCATGTTGGACAAAACTCCAATGCCCTTTCCAATCAGCCTAGCAAGGACCATGTTATCAGATGTGCATGTGCACACATCCCTTGCCTCATTCTCATCTGCAATGTATTTCAAACATAGGTTAGAGCAGGGAATCAGGAATACGATGCTATCTCCAATGATGACCATGAAGTGCTCTTTTAGATTCTATTCAACCCATTTAGAGGCTTGTAAATATATGTACATCCTGATCAGCATGCCATCCTGGCCACACAATAGCAGGAGATCCCCCTCATAGAAGGTCTGGCATATATTGCACATAGTGGCAATGTCATCCTCAGTATGGTATATATTGTAAGATGGGTTGAATTCAGCACCTGCAATCTCAATGGTCATGGCAGTGGCATGTGTGATGGACATGGTGGAGTTTGTTGATGGTGTCTGAGAGCAATTTGGATTCCACTGTAGGTTCATTGTAAAGGGCAAGTTATAGTTCATTTATGATTTCATGATCAATTCATGTCCACCTTATATACAGACATGGCATGCTGTCATCTGTCCTATAGTATTATGACATGTTATCTTGATGTATTCACTGTATGCAATGCATATTGGATTGCTCACAATGCCTGGTGGTGATGATCTGTAGTAGCTGGTGGATGGTAGTGGTTCGTAATACCCAATAGTTCTGATTTGTAATGGTTCATAATAGCTAGTGGTTGTGGTTCATAATAGTTCGTAATAGCTAGTGGTTCTGGTTTGTAATGGTTTGTAGTATTTGATCATAGTGGTTCCTAATATCTAATGGTCATGGTTTATAATACACAATGGATGTGGTCACATGGAAACATGGCAAGTGAAGCAAGCCTTGGCAATGTGACTCAATCAGACTGACCTACAACAATCAGATTGATATAAACAAAGTTCTAAACCCCACGAATCTGGTTAACCTGCTTACATAATTATATCAGATCAATGCCACATGGGTAAGTCACCATCCTAGTTATATACCACCACCACCACCTATTATTGACCATATAACTGACATTCTTTTCCCAAACTCTGTTTTCACTTGACACGAACTGGGCCTGATCAGGCAAATCCAGTACATGCCTGAAGGACCTGAGGGCAACTTCTTTCCTGTGAAAGTTGTCAACATGGTGAGAAGTGTACTTGTGGAGGGCACCATCAAGGTTCCAACATGGTACCACAAACATATTTGTTGGTTCCTCTGGCAGCACAAGGTCTTCATGGAGGTGGAGAAACAACTTGAGCTTGCATTGGGGCATGGTCTCCAGGCCATGCTCCAATGCTATATTATGTATATGGATGCAATGCTCGAGGGGCTCCTGATGATTGCATAGGTCAAGGCAGGGAATAATCTGACATTCCGCTTGTCACTTTTCGACTTTTATCTTGTGACAGAGTATTTTGTTGGATGATATAAATATGACATTGGTGATGCATGGAGGCTGGCAAATCTGAACATGATCCTGGAGTCCACAAAAGTAAAGGACCTTGGTGAGTAATTGTCTTTCTGATACACATCTTGATGGCCATATCCACCCAGATTGAAAAGAGTACCATCAAGTCCAGGATGCAGACAATCCAGTATGGACCAGGTTAAAATTTACCTTTGACATCAGCAAGGTTCTGGAGAACTCATGGCAACAGATTGCCAACAACATAGCTGGCTACTTCGATTCCACTAATCCTGCAGAAAAAGGTGAGTCATTCTGGTTTACTGAATCTGCACTCATTGACTGTATAACAGTCAAGTGACATAAAAGGAGGATGACAGAAGGCTCACAGTGCAAGAGAAAGGCACCCTCAAAGCCGTCAACAGTACAGACTACTAGTATGTATGCAGTCCTTGTCTGTGCCAAAGCATTCATGTTATGAACCGCAGCTGTGCAATCTGTGCAGGCAGGACTCTTCTGGCTGGGTTCCCCACAAGCTGGTCCTTCTACAAGCCCTCCTCCCTCTTTCAACACACCGCAATTAGCATCTGTCCACTCTTCATGCAAAAGGTCATTTCAGGGACATGACAGGAATAGGGGAGATGAGTCATGAGAGCCATCATAGAGACCCCAAGTCCATTCATGTAACCTGTCTCATCATGGTTCAACCCCCTTGCACAGCACCAGAGAGAGATCTGTGGGCGTCGCACCATTGTGTAAGTCAAACAAATCAACCACATTTGCATTGGCCTGCCAATCAAAAGATAGCATTTGTGCAGCCTGCCATGCTTCCATCTGATCTGTTGGGGCAGAACCTCCAGATGATGAAGGATATCTTGCTCGGTTAGTATTCTTCTACCCATCGCAAACTTATGTAGTCTTAGGTCAGATTTATATTATCTTGTATAAAATCATGTCCTTAGATACATAGCTGGGGGAACACCACACAATCCCAATCAGTTCAAACAAACCACACTTGTGTTTGAGCATGCCATCAAGCAGGAACAGATTGAAGGTCTTTATCTCTACAACAAATACCTGTATGATGAACCATATAAATCTTCTCATGAATCATCAGACAGTATTTCCTCATCAGAAACAAGCTTGTCAAAACAGGGTTGAATATACTTATTTCCTTCAGATTCTCCTATCCAGTTATCTGTGTCCAGTAGAAAAAGCTCCAATGATGAATCTGAAGAAGACATGGACTCAGACCTTATTGTTTCCAGTGAACATTCAGCCAAGAAGCCTGAAGATGACACAGACTTAGACCCTATTGTTTTCAGTGAATATTTGGCCAAGAAGCCTGGAGACAATGTGGACTCAGATCCTATTGTTTCCAGTGAATGTTTGGCACAAAAGTCTGAGGAAGATGATAGTATGTCTTTCATTTACTCCAGTGGTGGCTACAAACTCAATTTATGAAAAACAAGAAACGGATTATGATCGACCAATCTCCTTTAAAGACTATAGAGTATTTGAATCTCCCCAGGATGTGCCGACACAGTCTGACAACATCTCTAGCAGCTCAAGTCAAAGTGTAGGGCAAACGACAGTGTTCTCTTGATATTGATCACATCTAGCAATTCTATTTGATCTTGTGGATGAAGAAGACACATTTGGCCCCACCCTACTTCTAGACCAGCCAAGGTCATGCCTCAGTTAGTATATCACTTCTATCAGTAGTGTTTTACCAACCACCTTATTTATGTTTGCAGCTTCATTCATATCATTGTCCTTTCCTTTGTAAGCTTTAGATCAGCCCATCATCAAGGATGTACAGACTGAGATACTAAACACTGTGGTAGACAGGATCAATGATATGGATTTGCAATGAGACCCCTCAAAGCTTATGGTCACCTCAACAAACTCTGATATATATTTGTACATACAACTTCTCTAGAGACCATGATGGACTGAATATAGTCAAGCAAGATAGGAGTCACCTAAATAGATGCACCACCACAAAGATATCTATAGGTCACTATATGATGGTTATCGGCATGGAAAGCCACTTCCTCAAGCCAAGAATCCAGTTTAGTTATGCATGGACATCAAAAGCAAGACTTAACCAGAAGCAAAAACAGGAAAGCCAAGAGAAAGGGAAAGGACAAGACATCAAAGATGTCAAAGGATATCCATCAGATCGAAGATCTGGTTTGCATGCCCAAAGCACAAGTGAGTGTCAACCCTGATTCAAAGCACAGGTTTGATACAATTACACTCACCATTAGTCCTTGGAAGGTGGCCACAAAACTCATAGAACCATCTCATGAAGCAGAAGAACCCACAGAAAAGCCTGCTGAAAATCTGACTAGCAACAATCCCTTTGCAGCTGCATGGAATGCGATGCAGCGAAAGAACAAGCTGGTGGTGGCCAGAGAGGACCCAGATCTACATATTTTGCTTGGAAAAGTGAACACATCGGCCAATGTTTGCATGGAAGCAGATCCTGCCAGCATAGATTCCAAGGTAACAACATCTATATCATGCCATGTCATGTGTTGGCAAGACTAAGCCACTTGTCTAGATCATCAAGAGTCTGCAACATATCAAGAATATGCTGGTACAGCATAAGCCCAAGATTTCAATATGGTCAGTTTTGTTGCATACAGACGTGAGTGCCCTGAACATACATATTTAACTTCTCTTAGCTGCTCACCATAACCCAGTTATCTTTCCTATGTGCCATTCTGATAATAGGACATTACTTTCACAAACTTTGAGAGCATGGTGTGTATGGATGAAATGATACAGAATACGTTTATTGAACTGGCTTCTATAAGATCTCTAGCACAGAAGTAGGTCATAGCAGTTGCTACACTTTAGTATAGGCATACATGCTTGGGTAAAATTTCTATGAATGAATATTATCTGAAATCCTGACAGTCATCTCTGGAAATCTGTCTTGGCAGATAACACTGTCTACATCATCCCACCCACTCATTCACTGTTAGAACCAAGGCATGGTGCTTTGCATTTCTTTTCCCTATTAACAGGTAAAACCTCAGAGACCTTGGAACATGCAGGTGGCTTTCTCTTGTTTTTGCTGGCTGCTGAGACAGTTTTTTAAGAAAAGTCTCTTCTACCTGTTGGTTTTATCCTTTTTAATTGCTCAATCTCCACAGCTCTTCTTTGAAGACCTTTCTGGACTTTATTCCATGATCTGGGCAATGAATGAGGGATCCTCTAGCCTTTCCAGATTCCTTTCCCAAGCTCTCTATCTTGTAGAACTTGGGATTGGTCACCAAGACATAAGAGTTCTGCTTTATCTTCCAAATGAATCCATTACTCTTCTTCGTCATAACCTGGCTGGCAGGAAGACACTATAGTGCAGATAGCATAGAGGCAAGCACACTGTTGAGATTAAATCATGCCTGTTCATCTTGCCCCTCCAGGAGGTCATGATACTGTTTGATATATCCATTGTTCTTCCAAAGAACAGTCCACATGGAGCCTTCCTTGAAGGAAAATTTGGAAGAAAGAAAATATATCTTCATGTGATTCATAAAAGACATCAACTTGGGATCCTGGTGACCATGGGCAATGTCCAGTGTATTATCCAGGCTTGCATTGCATACTTCAAACATGGTGTTGAACAGGGTGTCATCCACACTGACTATTGTCTAGCAGCATATGGCATCCAACAACAATGTGGGTGAAGGAATGATGCCCTTGAATACACTCTCCATCACCATCAACCACATCTGCTTTGTAAAATCACAAAACAAATTTGCAATCATAAGGGGCAAAGAGTAAAATCTGGCTGAGAATGTCTAGTCTTTGAGCATAAGTGCTGGGTTGTTTGTGATTGTCTGCCTGAGCAGGGTCCAGGTGGGAGTGGCACCAATGAGATACATTGCAGTCTAATCAAAGCCAGTGTATATGTTACAATTCTTGGAGGCAAGAGTTCTGTCCTGTTAGACCTTTGCACTAATTCCCATGAGGGCAAGAACATGAGCATCATCCACCTCCTGTATATTGTCCAAGGAAGGCTCCCTCTCAACATCCAGTTCCTGTAGGAAAAGCATGTTTGTGGTCTTCAACATGTTCTGGTATTCGAACAAAGACAAGGACTCTTGGATGTGGTAGTCATATACAATAGGGGTAGATGTGACAGAGTGCAACATGTAATTCAGGAGGCTTGTCATGATGCCCAGATTAGGAGAATTGCATCTGGTGAGGGAAATCTGGGTAAATTGCATTTCTTTAACCCTTCTCACCAGAAATCCCAACCAGATTGTGGAGGAAATCCAAAGGATGGGCTTGAACTCCATGTAATTCCAAGCCTGTTGTGCAAGATCAACAGAAGGTGCATAAACATATAGCGATACAGTACTCACTCAAGGAATGATCTCCTTCAGCAAGATTTGTGCAGCTTGACCACTCACTTGATACTTGTCCCTGACCTCATAGGACTTTCTCTTGGCCTCTTAAACAACCTTGATCACCTTGGAGCACTCTCCATGGTATTTGGATGCGACATTGTAGGCATCACTGTCCTCGGAAAATGCAGCCAAATTGTTGGTCATACAAACAGCCTCATAGTAGAGATTGTAGGTATTCCTGAAGGAAATATGTGTTTGCAGGGCACACTCCTAATTCATCTCTGCTTGGAGAGTGCCATATCTTGAGAGCATGCATTGGTGATGAATGGTTCCCCTGTTGAACCCTGCTGCACCATAAGACTCCTTGAGAGTATCCAGCCTCAACAGGCCACAGATGGGCTGATCGGATCTGGGAGTGAAGGAAATTCCTACATTGACCATCAGCTTTTCCTTATTTCAATTAAGCATAGTATTCCAGTCAAGGCAGGAAATATTGCACTGAAGAGCAGCTTCAGGGGACATGTGGACTCCATCCTAACCATCCTTGGTCAATAGCTTGATACTCTTGCCTTTAATGATGAAAAAGAAGAAGTCATACATTGACAGAATGTCATAGTCATCCTGGATGATGTCATGCATTGACCATTGGATGTCCAAAAAGACTTTGTTGGAGAGAGACAGGGTCTTGGAGCCTCCCCTCCCAACCCCTCCAGTCCTCTTGCTCTTGTACTTTATCTCTGTTAGGCTCTGGTCCATGTAAGGAGTCCAACTGTCCTTTGTGTGTTTGGAAAGCATGGGGAGAAAGACATACTTCCAGAAAGGATCCAGGACACCTTGTGGCATTATGTTCATTCTCCTTCCATTGAATGGGCTGCAATGAATCATCCTTGGAAACATAATATACACCATTAGATCATAGCCTGATGTGGAACCTAGTCATCCGATAAGTGTGTGAGGAATGGTAGTCATTGGGAACCTTTTGACAACCACTCTATATGTTCATCCAAAGCCAGCTGGTCGAACTCGGATTGTGGAATGAGAACATTGACATAGACATGATTGTGCTTGGCAATTCCAGGTTTGTCCTCATAGATGGGAGTTATGTATACTCCAATGCTGTCACTGCAAACAAACTCCTTGGTTGTCCAGATGATGTTGTCAATATCAATGGAGATATTGATGTCATCCACCAAAAATTCAACTTTATTCTCTTCGAGATCTATACAAACATACTTGGCTTCTTCTCCAGCAATGGGGACCCAATCACTAACAAAGATGTTGTGGCCATGGTGAGAGATGTGGTGTGATTCATCAAGCTCACCAGTATAATCAAGCATCTTTGTAATACTTATGATGATTGCATCATTGATGTCAACACCTGGATCTTCAGTGATGTCAAGGATGCCATGGTGAAGGCTATAATTTCCAATGACCCTGTCAGACACTTGACACTCGGGATCATGTCTATCCAGCTTTTCTGTGGTCATCACATGATTCATAATATGAATTGGGGCTCCAAAGTAGAACATCTAAAAGGCATTGATGAGGAGACAATAACCATGGTCTTTCCACATTGTCCATGGAATGCTCTGAATCATGTGTTCGAAAGAAAAGGTAGTAATTGAATAGATCTCTGGTGGCTGAATCATTCAAGGATAGGACCATGATTGTACTCATCATATATAAAATTGTGTGGAATGAATCTTTGATCTTTGTAAGCAGGGAGGAGAATAGGAGCTGGTTGCCTTTGGAAATGCTATAAAGAGCTGAGATGCCAGTCCTTGATCTGCCATCTTAAAGCCCTTGCTGTTGTAGAACATTGCTGTTGCTCATTTTCTTGGTTTTCATCCCTATCTTTGCTGTTATCATGATCCTTGGCCCCAGGACCTACTGCATGAGTAGGTTGAGTCTCTCTGTTGCGTACCTCATGAAGTATTTTGTGACCCTGTAATTGTGCCATCAAAGTCTACAAGTGCTCTCTTGAAACTCCTGCCAAGGCTTTTACATCCACTGTATGCCCATTCTTTTGTTGAGGTTCCTGCTTTTCCTCTTCCTCAACAACTTCACTTTCCCCTGGTTTCTTGGTGGTGGTGGTGAATATACCTACTATTGTTGCATTACATGCCCAGCATGAGTTGGTGGTGATTGTCAAGCAATGTAGCAAATGAGAATCATGTCTGCAATTCCCATCTTGAGCAAAGGTTTAAAGTGTCTCTTGTGTTATTCTTGTGTTCTTCCAGTAGGGGGAAAGATGGTGTCTGAAGTGTATGTAATCTCTGTAGCTAAAAAGACACCAGTTCTTGATCACCCCCAGCATTACCTGGCAAAGGATATGACCACATGGAAATTCCATATTGACTTCTGAGAGGGATTGCCATGTTTGCTCAAGTCCATCTTGCATGCATCTCTGAATGGCAGCACAGGTGGTGGGGCCACAGTTATAGCCATTTTGAGATCAGTTCCCAGTTTGAACTGATACATCCTCAGGATGATCTGCATTCCAGAAATGAAGGCAGGCCACCCTTGACCAATAAAGTGGTCCACCCCAATGTTCCAATCAGGATCATACTGTTTTTTAGTGACTTTTCTTTCCAAGACAAAAGCAGTATGTGTTGCATAGTCAAAGATGATACCAAAGAAATGTGCATTGTGATGGACAAGGAATATGACAGGAACCAGAGGGTAGTCTTCATTTAATGGGATATAATAATTGTGGATGAACTTTGCAGGCTTCTCATAAGTGGGGTCATTGCCTTAAAAACAAAGTGATTGAATGAAATGATAGGAGATAAAGCAGATGGCAGCATATCCTTGAGATTCATACCAAATGGTGGCCAGATAGAAGTCTGCAACCATGACTTCAATCCACTCACTATCGTTCAAAGTACCAAGGTCATTATAGACTGTGAACCAAAAGAAGGGCTTGAACAAGATATGGGCTGTGTTTTCTTCAGAATGGAAATGATTGGGTTTTGTAGTATTTGCCTGCTATTTCCTCTCTTGGCACATCCATCAAGAGTGGATCCATTGAAGATAATGGTGTTTCAATTGAACACTCCAGTGATGGTGAGATTGGTCACAGATGTTTGTTCTAATATTCAAACTCCTTTGTTCCTGAGAGAGACAGTATTGGTGATGGTAAGGCCAGTTGTGGTGACTAATATTGTGAGAAGGACAAAAGTGGAGAAGGGTCCTGACCTCTGGAAAGACCAACATTCTGTTCCAAAAGGTGTTTGTGGATGACAGAGGATTAGACACACATTGGGACTGTAATGCTAATCTTTGCTTTGTGGGCAGGTTTTCGTTTGATGGGCCTTCCTCTAAGCCTACTGTCAAGTGGTACTGTCAAGTGCTTGTAAATGAAAGAATTGTGAAAACAAGATGGAAGGAAATTTATCATCAACTTCATCTAATGACAGTTCACTTCCAAGGGATGGAAGGATGACTATTTTCTTCTTCTTCTGATTATGCTTTGGTGGCCTTCTCCTACACTTTGGTGCTTGAGGGATCACATCAGTAAGTGACTAGTAAGAAGGGAAAGAAAGCAAGCAAAAAACCTGTTGGTTGTAGATCCTGATTGGAGATGTCATCTGAATCAAATATAGAGTGATATATGTCAGAGTAGTATATGATAAGAACATCAAAGGATAAAGAAAGCCTCTCAGATATATCATCTTCAATGGGAAAATTGCTGAAGAAATCAATCAGCTTATCAAAGGAAATTATCATCGGAATGTGAGAAGGAGATGAGATTGGAATTTCAGAAAGCTCATTTGAAAGATTGTTAAAGCTTTGTGGCATGATCTGAAGGTGATGATGATTAGAATGATGTATTCAATTATTTACTTCGATCAGAAATCATTGAAATTATGGAATATGGTCACCACTGTTGATACATAGAGCATATGACACAACATTACACTTTCCCCTCTTGTCATGATTGTTACATGTGAAGCTAGAATCACATAAAACATGCTTCCTGACATTCTTTGACCTAATGGTTGTCCTGAAATTCAACAAAACAACTGTTCACCTCTTTTCTCATAACTAACCTAGATTAATTCAGAATCACATGTCTGTGACTTGGAAACATGTTGTTCTAATACATTATGGCTTTTTGAAGCCAATGGGAATGGTTCCAAGAGCTGGCAGAATTCCTTCACAGATATATGTTATCATCTTCTCCTTATCTCCTATTATATGATGATTGTTCCAGATTAAATCAGAATCATATACCTGTGACCTAGAAACATGTTTTCCTGGTGCTCTCCATCCCTCTAAAGTGACTGGGAATGGTCCCAGGTCCTCATGTAATTTATTGGACATTGTATATTATATACTTCTCCTTTCTTCTTTGTATTTCATGATCATTCCAAATCAATTCAGGATGATGGTCCTGGAATATGAAAAGATGTTTGCTAGGATTTCTGGAGCCTTTGAATCCATTGGAAGGTTCCATGAAGCCCCTGCTATCTTTTTTAAACACATTTCACATATTTGTCTTCTACAACATTGTTTGATATTTATCTTAGGATTCTGACCACAGATTTTCATGATTGGTAGTGCAAAATAATCCCACAGATGTTCTCTATCTCATGCCATAATCTGTTGCCAGAATTTGTTTTTCTTCATTTTGTATCTTAATTCTAGAATGACTATATACTCAAATGCAGGAAGTGACCACAAACTACAGCAGAATTGAAGGAGGCCACTTACTATTTGTTATTTCATTCGATACTAAACATATTTCAGAGATAAATAATCCTATGACATAAATATGACAGTGGGATTAACTTTGCAAGATAAGAGAAGCTTCTATCACCTGGAAGACTTTCTTGCTAGGGATAGGGTAGTTTATTGGCATGATGACTGGGCACACTAAAAGGCTGGCTTTGGACTTGTGTGATCTCTGGGTACTTATATGTATATATTGGACTTCAGACAAGACATTACTTCATCAATGCCAAGGCTCTGACTCAAACCAACAGTAATTCGGTTGGTTCTGCAATCCAATACATTGGCCAACAGTTACCATTACAGCATTAATGGACCAAAAACACCTGGCTAGTGTATCCTGCATGCAGCACTAACTGGCATGTCACATCTGTCATGGTATGGGTGCCTTGGGCAATAAAGAAATCAACCTTGATATTGAGTCTAGACCATCACCCTCCAATACTTCTTCATATATGTAACAGCCTGCAGTCCTCAATTGATTGTCTGTTGTCTCTTTTCTGTGACATGAGCATGCATTCCAAAGCTAAATATATACATGCACTTGCAGACATGGTTGATTAGCTATGTCATAACACCTTTGAGTTTTCTGCTTTCGTTTCCAGGCAGACTCCAACTATATCCTTTCAGAAGATAGTAGATAAACTGTGTACCACCCCTCTCTCTTCTCAAATGCGTCCATCAACTGCGTTGCCTGCCTCCTCCCCAGTATTTTCTTTCCATGACCTGATAAATGATCTTTGCAAGAATCCTTCATGCTCTCTGTTACCAAGTCTCTCTTTCCTACAAACTTCCAGTTCTCCTCCACATATCTTTCTTGATTTGACAGCAGAGCTTGGCCAAATGACTTCCACCCATCTCTCTGCTGTAACCACCAACCTAGTACCCTCTGCATGGGGGTTATTTCAAGACCCACCTTTTTCTGTTGCCTTCCTTGAACTGGTGCAATGGTACTCTAAGCTATATGAAGCAATCCATGGTGTCAATAAAGAAGTAGAGAATTCTGACATGGACAAAGATAGCAGCTTTGCATCAAATGAGCATTAGAAACTCCAAGTTCAACACTTGCATGAGGAAGATCAAGGGCAGAGGCGAGTGTCCATATCAAGAGAACATATTGCCAATTAAGCATCCAAACTTTGTTGTTACTCACTTCTTGAGCTCTGCTAATCCAGTGATAGAATGTGCCATGGCACATCCATCCATGTGGACCAATGCCTACCAGACCATATCAACCCTGTGATCTGGAGTATGAGTGGATGGACTTGTTCTGGACTTTTATCTCATGTTTGTTTGGTATGCCGCCATGGAAAGGACTCATGTTGCCTTTGCAGACATCATGTCCACAAAGCTCACAGAGAATATCATGTCCAATGATGAGCTGCCAACCACAGAAGAGATTCAACTCTTTTAGAGGTAATATTTCATCAATTCACAGTCCCCTGGTTTCTCTCAGCCTGTGGTGTTCATAGTCTTCCACCACCATCATTACTTCACCATGATATTCAACTACAATTCTGCCATTGCATATGTTCTAGAAAAGTGACTGGACAAGGGCTATTAGGTGTTTTACAAAGAGCATGATGACTGGCAGATATGGATGGGCCTCATGTATTGGAATAGGATTGCAGCACTCCATGGCTTGAATCCAGTGGACCCTTGAGATGTGATGTTGATAACACACAACTGGCTTCAAAATGGATGTGATTGTGGTCCTATTGCCTGCTTTTTGTTAAAGCATCTCATGAATGCTGGATTGGATGATAGCAATGGCAACATACACATCCCTCTTATATCTTGTGGACATAAACTATGACTATGCATGCTTGGTGCTGAACAAGAGGCTTGCAGGTGCTCCTGAGAGGACTACATTCTTCTCACCTCCTCTAATCTTTCAAGAGATGACATCTGGATCACTTGGGATGATACTGGCTTCATTGAAGAGGAGGAGCTTACTGCTATGGAGAATGAGATATCTAGAGAACAATATTCCACTATCATCCAAGACCTGAACATTACCTCAGCTAACTGCTTTACATGCCAGAGAGCTCAATGGATTAATCAACTAGAAGGGATTCATGGCAGCACAGCTGAAATATGTGCTGATGATGAATCACCAAGCGATGTGGATGAAGCTAGGATTGCTAACTAGCAAGAGGCTTCCACCAAAGCCAAGTATCTTCAAAGACTATTTAAACTCCATCCTCATAGGCATGCTCATTGTGTTGGATGTTAAGCCACACATCTCAGACAGTGACAAGGCTGGATAGTCTAGTGGTTAAGGCGATCCCAGTACTGTTGGGAAGTCCCAGGTTCAAGTCCTGGTGTGGCCAGATTTGTTGGATTCATTGATTGTGCACTCAGTGCCACCATTTTCGTACTTAGAGTGTTGTGCCACAGTGTGGTGCATTGTAGTTGTTGTTATTTGTTGATACCTTGCTCCTACAGTAGTCGGAGTCCACTGTCCTTCCTTTTCCCCAGTTTCTGACAGTGGACTCCAGGTATTTCACATCTCCTACTATGTGCAATATAGTTTCTGACAGTGGACTCCAGCTTGGATTTCCAGCTGTTTAACAGGTTATGAGCCCTGCCCTTTGACCTCTGCGCTTCAAGTGTCACAGCCACACGAAATTTTCACCTGCCCTGCCAGTACTCCTTCTCCGCACTCATCTTCTTGCATTTTGCACCAATTCCGCCCACATGTCATCTGAAAACCACCACCACCACATTCAGCCTCTCAATGGCAAGAACTGTACTACCTGGAGCGAAGAAATGAAGGCACTTTTTCGCTCCAAAGGCTGTTGGCACCTTGTTGATGGCAAGGAAATGCGCCCCACCACTTCCGGACCAGAACAAATCACCTGGGATATCAAACAGGACAAGGCAGCTGGCGAGCTGATGCTCAATGTCGCCCCAGACCAGTGAGTGCATATCAGAGCCGACCAGGATGACCCCACGAAGGCCTGGGCTGCGCTCAAAATGTTCTTCGTCCAGCAAAAGGCCAGCAACCACTTTGTGGCCTATGACAAGTTCTTCAGCATCCAGAAACGTGCTGAGGAGTCGTTGTCTGCACTTGCAGCACAAGTAAAGAAGTCTATGGTGAGGATACAGGATTTGCAGAGCTCGAGCTGTTGGAATCATTGATTGTGCACTCAGTGCTACCATTTTCGTACTTAGAGTGTTGTGCCACATTGTGGCGCATTGTGGTTGTTGTTATTTGTTTATACCTCGCTCCTACTGTAGTCGGAGTCCACTGTCCTTTCTTTCCTCCAGTTTCTGACAGTGGACTCCAGGTATGTAGCACATTCTCGCTACCCAACATAGTTTCTGACAGTGGACTCCAGCTGGGATTGCCAGCTGTTTAACACGAGCTTCGACCTCAAAGCTCTAGATGACGAGCTCACCTGCATGGCCATGATTCGGGCCCTAGGACCCGACTTTGCGCACTTTATGTCATCCCACGCGCTCCTCACCAGCTTGGGCAAGGACAAGGTGAAGAATGCATTCCAGACGGAGGAAATTCATCGCCAAGCTCGTCGTGATGCCGTGCCATCCACCACAAGCGACTCAGCACTCTCCGCATCGTCCTCTGGCTGCCAATGTTCTCCCAACACGCCCTGTTCGTTCTGTGAGAAACCAGGCCACTGCCAATGTAAGTGCCACTTCCTGCAGTGCACAAAGAGGTACCATAAGTGGAACAAGAACAAGGACAGGAAGGGGGAATAGGCCCAGGCTGCCAATGCGCCAGAAGAGTCCCAGGAGGTGGTAGAATGCGCCAGAAATGCAAGTCTTCATTCCAGTGACCCCTCTGATCCCCTCTCGCCGCTCCTGCTCGATGCTGACCACGACTGGAATGCAGACTCGGGGGCCACTTCTCATATGACGCCCCATCGTCACTGGCTGCGCAATTACAGCCCCAAACGCGTCCCTATCAAGCTCGCTGACAATACCGTCGTGTATTCTGCCGGAGTTGGGTCTGTGGTGTTCCACCCAGTCATAAATGGAAAAAAGTGTCGAGCGGTCAAGTTTACCAATGTTCTACATGTCCCTGATCTGCGCAACAACCTCCTTGCTGTCCTATACCTTACACGTGTTGGAATCATTGTTTGTGCACTCAGTACTACCATTTTCGTACTTAGAGTGTTGTGCCACATTGTGGCGCATTGTGGTTGTTGTTATTTGTTTATACCTCGCTCCTACTGTAGTCGGAGTCCACTGTCCTTCCTTTCCTCCAGTTTCTGACAGTGGACTCCAGGTATGTAGCGCATTCTAGCTACCCAACACAGTTTCTGAGAGTGGACTCCAGCTGTGACATTCAGCTGTTTGACAGATCAGTGGTGTGATGCTGTGCTGAAGAAGCTTGAAGTGCACAAAAAGAATGGGACAAGGACCCTTGTGCCTCGGCCCAAGAACAGGCCAGTCATTGGGTCGAGATGGGTGCTCACCAAGAAGTACCACACAGATGGCTCTTTCAAGCAATACAAGGGTCGTTTGGTTGCCCAGGGCTTCTTGCAACATCCTGGAATTGAATACCTTGAGGTATTTGCCTCCATAGTGCATCTTCCCACTCTGCATGTTATTCTCACTCTTACAGCAATTCACGACCTCCATCTTTGGTCCATTGACATCTTATATACATATCTCAATGGCAAAATCAACTGTAACATCTACATGGAGCAGCCAGAGAGATTTGCACAGAGAGATGTCAAAGACATGGTCTGTCTGCTGAGAAAGGCACTTTATGGCACCAAACAGGGTGGAAATTGCTGGAGTTGCAAGATGTGCACTACTCTTGAGTCTTTGGGCTACAAGTGATCTATTCCAATGTAGCTTTCTCCATCTATATGAAAGGTGATGTCCAGATCATGTGACCAGTCTTTGTCAATGACATGACCTTTGCATTGTCCTTGAAGCATGTAATCAAGCAGGTCATTGCAAATCTCAGCAACCACTTCAAATTGTGCAATCTGGAGCCAACCACTGGGATTCTGGGCATCAAGATTGATTGAGATTGGTCCAAATGCTTCCTGACCATCTCCCAGCAAGCAGTACTGCCTTGACATGCTCAAGCAATTCCACATGGCTGATTGCCATCCTGTTGCCACTTCCATGGATCCTGGTCTCTTTCTGTCTTGCAAACAGCACCACAAGATGACTAAGGATTGCAATTTCATATTGTTTGTTGATTATGGTGGTGCTATTGGCTCTCTCTAGTATCTGTTGTGTGCTTCTTATTCTGGCATTGATTTCACAGTCAGCCAGCTCACCTCCTTTATCTCACATCTTGGTGGAGTCCATTGGAATGCTGTCAAGCAATTGTTTCGATACATCAAGGACACTCTTAACCATGACATATCACCTATTCACCTAATCTATTGATATCTGAGCACTTCACTGTCTATTCTGATGCCAGCCATGGTGGGTGCAAGGACTCAGGGCATTCCACTGGTGCATTCGTGGTCAAGATTGGTACAGGTGTTATTTCCTGTATGTCAAAGCACCAGCCCATTGTTAAACAGCTGGAAATCACAGCTGGAGTCCACTGTGGAAAACTAATATTGCAAGTAGTATGAAATGCGAAATACCTGGAGTCCACTGTTAGAAACTGGAGGAAAGGAAAGACAATGGACTCTGACTACTGTAGGAGCGAGCCATAAACAAATAACAACAACAATGCGCCACAATGTGGCACAACATTCTAAGTACGAAAATGGTGCCACAGAGTACACAATCAATAAATCCAACAAACTGCTCCAGGAGCTTAGTTTCAAACTTACTGGCCCATTTACTCTGCATATGGACAATCAGTCAGCTATTTAAGTCATTAAACAACCAAAACACCATGGCAGGATGAATCACCTGGATTTGAGGTGGTATTGGCTCAAAGATGTGGTTGATCAAGGCCAGATTGTGCCCACCTTTGTTCCCACAGCTGACATGCCTGCTGATCTGCTCACCAAACTGTTGGCTTGAGTTAAGGTATGGCAGTTCCACCAGATGATGGGCATTGGACTGATTGAAGAGAAATAAAGTTGCATAATCAGGAGAGTATGTTGAATTCATTGATTGTGTACTTTGTTGTGCCATTTTCATACTTTAACCATTGTGGCACATTGTTATTGTTGTTATTTGTTTGTGGCTTGCTCCTACAATAGTTGGAGTTCACTCTCTTCACTTTCCTCCAGTTTTTGACAGTGGACCTCACAGTCAGAAATGAAAGAAAGCACTGATTTGTTGAATTCATTGATTGTGCACCTATTGCCACCATTTTCGTACATAGAGTGTTGTGCCATATTGTGGTGCATTGTTGTTGTTGTTATTTGTTTATGCCTTGCTCCTACAGCAGTCGGAGTCCACTGTCATCGCTTTCCTCCAGTTTCTGACAGTGGACTCCAGGTATTTCGCATCTCATCCTACTTGCAATATTAGGCCCTGTTCGTGTTGAAAAGATGAAAATGAAAACATCCCTTTCAAGTCATGTGGAGAGTCTACACGTGATTTACATTGCCACCCGGTACTGCCTGGATCCCCAACCCTCTGATTCCCCGCTACCGCTGGCAGGCGCTATGGGGCTGCTTGGATCTGAGCTGGCACATATTCCCCATTACGTCAATGTACAGTTCTTCATTGGAGCACTCCTTGTGTTCCCATGGACCTGTTGTCGACCCCCTCACTTCTGCAGATAGTCAGGGCCCAATGAAGACTCACAGAAAAGCAGCCCATTGGACAAACGGTGAAACAGCAGTTCTACTTGACTTTTTTGCCGGGGAACTGTCAAAAGCCAGGAACGGAAAGAATTTTAAGAAAACAACATGGATGGCAGCCACCTCCCATATCGCACTCAAGTTCCCAGTTATGAAAGGGGGCCCAAAGGATGCTGAAGCATGTGAGCGTAGGTTCCAGTTGGTGAGCGTTATCCCCATCTGATCAATTTTTATTTATTACTGATGGGTGGATCAGATGAGAAATCAATACTTCGCCATTGTTGTGCTGAAGAACACCTCCAGTTTTACATACTCGGATAAAGATGGTGCAGGGATCACTCTCGCACAAGTCACAGATATGTCAATGTACGTTCTTGATGATGATGATCCAATATGGTATAGTGACCAGCTCTCAGTCTCACAAGCATGCAAAGCCCTTTTGATCAGAGGGCTTCGTTCATTTCGAGTCAGTCACATGTTTTGTCCCTAACACCAGCAAGGGCAAATTTGTCTATCGGGCACCGATGGACACCAGTCATTCCAGTTCAGCCCTCAACCTCAACCAGCTGTCCGCTGTGGCAAATGAGATTGCTGGTACCAATGACCAGCAATTAGTGGCCTCTAAGCACCTTGCCTCCTCAACATTGCTGCCACTTCCTTCTGATCCAAATGCCATGCTACCAGCCATGCCATCCGCCTTCCTCTCACAATCAAGCATGTCCCCATCCGGTTCCAATGTGATCTCAAACATCAGCTGATCGAAGAGGAAGACACCAGCTGCTGTTGCAGAGTCTGGGATAAGCTCACACAAAGGAGCATGTCTGTCCACAGCCACATTGGGACAGCAGACCACCAGTGTTGCCATGCAGGACGTTGCAGCATCGATCAAGAAGATGTCACAAAATATTGCACCCTTAGATGATCTCGGCACTGCACTCGATGTGCTCAATCAACACCACGAACGCATGCCAATTCAGAAGCTTGACATCAGTGAATACCTTGCACTTCCAGCCAACAAAAACCAGGCCATCCTTTTCCAAAAATTGGATGAGGTGGATGTTAAACAGCTGGCAGTCACAGCTGGAGTCCACTGTCAGAAACTAAATTGCAAGTAGTAGGAGATGCGAAATATCTGGAGTCCACAGTCAGAAACTAGAGAAAGCGCTGGCTGTGGAACTCCGACTATAAAGGTGACTAAATAATAAACCACAACAACTCGCCACAATGTGGCAACTACTCCACAATGCGCAGAGTGCACAAACACATCTAACACAATGTGGCACAACACTCTATCTATGAAAATGGTGGCAATGGGTGCACAATCAATGATTCCAACAGAACATTCTCTGGATATTGCTACTGGGTGATATTCATTGAGGACTACTCGCGGTATCGCTTTGTACTGCCCATTCGAGTGAAATCAGATGTTTTGGATGCATTCAAATAGTTCAAGGCGTTTGCAGCTAACCAGATGGATCATCACATCAAATGCCTGTGAGACGACAAGGGAGGTGAGTACATGAGCAAGGCTATGCTTGAGTTTACCCAGGAGTGTGGCATACAGCGCCAGCACACAGTTCATGCATGCCCTCAGCTAAACGGAGGGGTAGAGCGTGCCAATCGAGTTCTTGCTAAGCGCATCACTGCCATGTTGAAGGAGTCAGGCCTGGCCGTGGCATTCTGGGATGAAGCGCTTGCTGCGCTCGTCCATGTGTGGAATTGATGCCCCACCAGCACTGTTGACAATGCCACCCCCTACGAACTTTGGCATGGCTGCAAACCCAACATCTTGCACCTCAGAGTCTGGGGATCGACTGCATATGTTCACATTCAGAAGGACAAACGCACTGCACTGCATCCTCATTGCGAGAAATGCATCTTCATTGGGTACCCAGTATTAGAACAGCTGGATGGGATATCACACAGCTGGAGTCCAGTGTCAGAAACTAAGGAGAAGAGAAGGACACTGGACTCGAACATGTACAGGACGAATCAACTGTTGGAATCATTGATTGTGCACTCAGTGCCACCCTTTTCGTACTTAGAGTGTTGTGCCACATAGTGGCGC
>QFEI01006868.1:0-18203 GCA_003316145.1 Neoboletus magnificus | reverse complement strand
TCCCCTGTTGAACCCTGCTGCACCATAAGACTCCTCGAGAGCATCCAGCCTCCACAGGCCACAGATGGGCTGATCGGATCGGGGAGTGAAGGAAATTCCTACATCGACCATGAGCTCTCCCTTGTTGCGATCAAGCATAGTATTCCAGTCAAGGCAGGAAATATTGTGCTGAAGAGCAGCTTTGGGGGACTCGTGGACTCTATCCTGACCATCCTTGATCAACAGCTTGATGCCCTTGGCTTCTACAATGAAAAAAAAGGAGTCATACATCAACAAAATGTCATAGTCATCCTGGATGATGTCACGCATCGACCATTGGATGTCCAGAAAGACTTTGTTGGAGAGGGGCAGGGTCTTGGAGCCTCCCCTCCTGGCTCCTCCAGTCCTCTTGCTCTTGTACTTTGTCTCTGTCAGGCTCTGGTCCATGTAAGGAGTCCAACTGTCCTTTGTGTGTCTGGAAAGCACAGGGAGAAAGACCTCCTCCCAGAAAGGATCCAGGACACCTTGTGGCATCATGTTCATTCTCCTTCCATTCAACGGGCTGCGATGAATCATCCTTGGAAACATGATATACACTGTGAGGTCATGGCCTGACACCGAACCCAGTCATCCGATGAGTGTGTGAGGAATGGCAGTCATTGGGAACCTTTTGGACAACCACTCTGTATGTTCATCCAAAGCCAGCTGGTTGAACTCAGATTGTGGAATGAGAACATCAACATAGACATGATTGTGCTTGGCAATTCCAGGCTTGTCCTCATAGATGGGAGTCATGTATACTCCAATGCTGTCCCTGCAAACAAACTCCTTGGTTGTCCAGATGATGCTGTCGATGTCAATGGAGATATTGATGTCATCCACCGAGAATTCGACTCCATCCTGTTCAAGATCTACACAAACATACTCAGCTTTTTCTCCAGCAATGGGGACCCGACCACGAACAAAGATGTTGTGGCCATGGCGAGAGAAGTGGTGTGATTCATCAAGCTCACCAGCATAGTCAAGCATCTCTGTGGCACTCATGATGATCGCATCGTTGATGTCAACGCCTGGGTCTTCAGTGATGTCAGGGGCGCCATGGTGAAGGCTATAGTTCCCAGTGACCTTGTCAGACACTTGACACTCGGGATTACGTCTGTCCAGCTTTCCTGTGGTCATCACATGATCCATGACATGGACTGGGGCTTCGAGATAGAACATCTGAAATGTGTTGGTGAGGAGACGATAACCATGGTCTTTCCACATCGTCCATGGAGTGCTCTGGATCATGCGTTCGAAAGGAAAGGTGATGATTCAGTAGACCTCTGGTGGCTGGAGCATTTCAAGGGTGGGACTGTGATTGTACTCATCATATATGGAATCATGTGGAATGAATCTTTGACCTTTGTAGGCAGGGAGGGGAATAGGGGCTGTTCGCCTCTGGAAACGCTGTAGAGAGCCAAGATGCCAGTCCTTGACCCGCCGTCTTGAAGCTCGTGCTGCTGTAGAACGTTGCTGTTGCCCATCCTCTTGGTTTTCATCCCTATCTTTGCTGTCATTGTGATCCTTGGCCCCAGGACCTACTGCACAAGCAGGTCGAGTCTCTCTGTTGCGTGCCCCATGAAGTATTTTGTGACCATGTAATTGCACCATCAAAGCCTGCAAGTGCTCTCTTGGAACCCCTGCCAAGGATTCCACATCCACTGTGTGCCCTTCCTCCTGTCGAGGTTCCTGCTCTTCCTCTTCCTCCACAACTTCTCTTTTCCCTTATTTCTTGGTGGTGGTGGTGGACATGCCTGCCATCGTTGTATTATATGCCCGGCATGAGTTGGTGGCAATTGTCAAGCAACGTAGCAAGTGAGCATCACGTCTGCGATCCCCACCTCGAGCAAAGGTTTGAAGTACCTCTTCTGTTATTCCTGCATCCTCCCAGTGGGGGGGAGGATGGTGTCTGAAGTGCATGTAATCTCTGTAGCTGAGAAGACACCAGTCCTTGATCACCCCAAACATCACCTGGTGAAGGATATGGCCACATGGAAATTGCATGTCAACTTCTGAGAGGGATTGCCATGTTCGCTCAAGCCCATCTTGCATGCATCTCTGAATGGCAGCACAGGCAGTGGGGCCACAGTCATAGCCATTCTGAGGCCAGTCCCTAGTTTGAACCGATACGTCCTCAGGATCACCTGCATCCCAGAAATGAAGGCGGGCCACCCTTGACCAATAAAGCGGTCCCCCCCAAACATTCCAATCAGAATCATACTGTTCTTCGGCAACTCTTCTTTCCAAGACATAGGCAGTGTGTGTTGCATAGTCAAAGATGATGCCGAAGAAATGTGCATTGTGATGGACAAGGAATGCGACAGGGACCAGAGGGCAGTCTTCATTCAGTGGGATGTAATAATCGTGGATGAATCTTGCAGTCTCCTCATAAGTGGGGTCGTCACCTTGAAAACAAAGTGATTGGATGAAATGGTAGGAGACGAAGCGGATGGCAGTGTGTCCTTGAGATTCATACCAGATGGTGGCCAGGTAGAAGTCTGCAACCATGACTTTGATCCACTCCCTGTCGTTCAAAGTACCGAGGCCATTATAGGCTGTGACCCAAAAGGAGGGCTTGGATAAGACATGGGCTGCATTTTCTTCAGAATGGGAATGAATGGGTTTTGTAGTACTTGCCTGCTATTTCCTCTCTTGGCACATCCATCAAGAGTGGATCCATTGAAGGTGATGGTGTTCCAAATGAGTGCTCCAGTGATGGCGAGGTTGGTTGTAGGGGTCTGCCCTGATATTCCGACTTCTCTGTTCCTGAGGGTGACAGTATTGGTGACTGATACTCTGAGGAGGACAGAAGTGGAGAATAATTCTAATCTCTGGAAAGACTAACATTCTGTTTCAAAGGGTGTTTGTGGATGATAGAGGATTGGACGCACATTGGGACTGTAATGCTGATCTTTGCTCTGTGGGCAGGTTTTCGTTTGATGGGCCTTCCTTTGAGCCTATTGTAAAGTGGCACTGTCGAGTGCTTGTGGATGAAAGGATCATGAAAACGAAATGGAGGGGGATTTACCATCAACTTCATCTGATGACAGTTCACTTCCAAGGGATGGAAGGATGACTATTTTCTTCTTCTTCCAATTGTGCTTTGGTGGCCTTCCCCTATGCTTTGGTGCTTGAGGGATCACATCAGTGAGTGAGTAGTAAGAAGAGAGAGCAAGCAAGCAAGAAACCTGTTGGTTGTGGATCCTCATTGGAGATATCATCTGAACCAAACATAGAGTCATACATGTCAGAGTAGTGTTTGATGAGAACATCAAAGGATGAAGAAGGCCCCTCAGACACATCATCTTCGATGGGAAAATTGCTGAAGGAATCGATCAGCTTATCAAAGGAAGTCATCACAGGAATGTGAGGAGGAGATGAGATTGGAATCTCAGCAAGCTCATTTACAAGATTGTCGAAGCTTTGTGGCATGATCTGAAGGTGATGATGGTCAGGATGATATGCTCAGTTACTTACTTTGATCGAAAATGATGAAATTATGTAATATGGTCACCACTGTTGACACACAGAGCATGTGACACCACATTACACTTTTCCCCCTTGTCATGATTGTTACACATGAAGCTAGAATCGCATGAAACATGCTTGCTGACATTCTTTGACCTAATGGTTGTCCTGGAATTCAACAAAACAACTGTTCCCCCCTTCTTCCATGATTGCTCCAGATTAATTCAGAATCACATGTCTGTAACTTGGAAACATGTTGTCCTAATGCATTGTGGCTCTCTGAAGCCAATGGGAATGGTTCCAAGAGCTGGCAGAATTTTTTCACAGATGGATGTTCTCATCTTCTCCTTGTCCCCCATTGTGCCATGATCGCTCCAGATTAAATCAGAGTCACATGCCTGTAACCTAGAAACATGTTTTCCTGGTGCTCTCCAACCCTCTGAAGCGATTGGGAATGGTCCCAAGACCCCGTGTAATTTATTGGACATTGTATATCACATACTTCTCCTTCCTCCTTTGCGTTTCATGATTGTCCCAGATCAATTCAGGACGATGGTCCTGGGACATGAAAAGATGTTTCCTAGGGTTTCTGGATCCTCTGAACCCATTGGAGGGGTCCATGAAGCCCCTGCTATTTTTTTAAAACCTGTTTCACATATTTGCCTCCTACAGCATTGCTTGATTTTTATCTCAGGATTCTGACCACAGATTTTCATAATTGGTAGTGCAAAATGATCCCATAGATATCCTCTATATCATGCTGTAATCTATTTCCAGAAATTTTTTTTTTTTCATTTTGTATCTTAATTCTAGGATAATTGTATAGTGTGCAGAGGTGCTTCCAGGAGAGCCTCAACACAACGTGGCAATCCTTGGTGGATGATGATGCACAGTTGCCTTGTGATTATATCCTGCAATGCATTATGCTGGGCATTGTCAAGGCTTGCTATCTGAAAGAATATAGGGATTAGATGCAATACAAGACAAATCCATCTCTCTACTGGAACAACATGAAACTTGGAGAGGTGGAATTACAGGACTTTGCCATGGGAGAAAATCAACAGTAAGACAGCCATTTTCTCTATTCCTTGACCACAGCCATCCACTCTTGTCAAGATTTCCATGCAATACTGGAAAGTGCTGCAATGGCTGCTTCAAAAAAGATTGGAAACTTGATGAACATAATAGAGGAAGACTTGAAGGAGCAAGAACTTTGATGGACAGAAGAGGATCTCATGGATAGGGATCTCATGATGGGTCAACTTTCAACAGAATAATATTCAGCCTTTCTGGCCAAGATCAAGGATCACAAGATATTTTGTAAAGCATGTAATTGAGCTGCTTATTGCCCCCATGCACTTGGTCCTTGTTATGCTTGGTCCATATAGGATCAAGCATAGACTTAGAAGGGCGAGGCAGCAAGGTGATTAGGTGGCAAAGGGGCAAGGATAGGGCTTATGGGTCTGTATTCGCACACTATGTGAGAATTCAAGGGGAAGAGTCCAGACATGGTGGACTGTAACAAGGGGACCAGACAGGTGTCTAGGTTAAGGATTCAAGGTAACCAGATTGAGATCCAGATCAAGGCTTTGAAGGAAGCCCAGGCACAGCAGACTGTTATGAGGGGACTGGATAGCAGTCTGGGTCAAAGGTTCCAAGGAGTGTCTACTCAGAAGTGGAACAATGACTTTTAGGAGTCACTGGAGTTCCGAGTAATGAGGTATATTGGCTAAGATCTAAGTAGGTCAAAGCTAAGGACATGGTGTGTGTTACATCAGGGTTATATATGATAAGAAGAAATCTAAAAGAGAAAGGGTTGAACTGGGGTAGAGGGTAGGAATACAGGATGACCAAGGGGCAACATCATAAGAACATTGGGGTGAAGGGTTATCCTGGGTCATGTGTAGATGGGAAAGATACTGAACAGGATTCTGATAGTTCAGTAAGAGAGTCTGGTCAAAATGGAAGTGTGATCTGAGTGATTACAGTGACAAGGTGAACAGGAGGAACATGTGACAAGTGAAAGGCAGGAACATATGAAGGAAAAAGAAAGGAATCGTAACAGTTCTTCATACATCAACCATAACAATGAGGATGACCATGATAACACAGTAATACCTGTGGATGACCAATGTTCCAAGGCAGCAAAGGCTTCCAGAAAAAGAGTCCAGAACTGGTGATTGAAATCAGTACCTTGCTTTCCCAGATATACCTCTCCCATCTTTCTGCCTGCCTATTAAGGGCAAAGATTCCTCAGCCATGAATCATGGATATGATGAATATAATAATGGTCCAACTTTGGAGATGCTGCAGCAGCCAGAGATCTACTCTATCTTTACTTTTCCCTTTGAGTGGATTACACAGGCATCTACATGGACCATGTGGAGGGATCATGGATATCATCTCCTCATGAATTCCTTTCAGATGTTCTACCTTGCACCTCTAGTCAGAGTCATGGAGCATGTTATGACCAGGAACAATCAAGGGATATGGTTCAAATTGTCAGGTCCCTAACAGAGTCACTAGGAACTATAGCTTGGACCATGGTATAGATGGTAATGGCAACCCAGTGAATGTTTTATCTTTCATATGAAACACATTGGTGGACTGATTCCAACTCTCATTCAGGTTGCTGTGAAGGATGTCATAGTTATAAGTGCCAAAAAAATACTGGAATATGTCAGTAAAGTACCAAAACTCCATCAACCCTTTTGCAAAGGCCTTGATATGTTTGTCCACAGTTGCCTCCCATACCCTGAAAAGAAGAACAAGTATGTCTGTGTGGATCTCAATCGAGAAGGCTGTTATGGTTGCATTCTAATGCACCTAACATCAACACTAGTCAACACTAGTACTTTTATTTTTTGTCTTCTTTTCCTATCTTATCAAGTCATGTGATTGATCACATGACCTTATCTTATCTTATCAGAATCTCAGATCAGATCTCAAGGATCTTGATGATCCTTTCCTGATAGTTATATATAATCTCATGATCATATCTGTTTTGTGCATAGCTATGTCATATAGTCTCAAAGGCTATGATATGATTCTCTTCCATTCTGCCACAGCCTTGCTGTTGCATCATGTTTTTCATATCTGTTACTTCTATTTCATTCCATGACTATGCATATTAATCTCTGTACCTCATGGTACATAGATATTTATTCTTCTATAGGGTAGTATTATAGGTAAGATATAAACATGTACACACATACAGAATGTATATAAGCCAGAGATGCTAGCCTGGTAATGCCAGTCTAGTTCTCTTTGGAGTTTCCCCTTAGAGTTCCATTCACTCCTCTTTACAAGAGCATAAACTAGTAGATTTATTATCATTCATCATTCTTGCTCACTAGTTTAGAAGCCAATAGCTTAGCTCACCTGAAGTCAACCTCAGTTAACTCTTAGGGTGTTTCAATGGCCTGGAATTTGATGAGGATGAGATCAACATCTCCATAGACATTGACAGCATTATTTGAACCACTAGACACTTTGTGTACAAGACCAGCATCAGAGTATACATGATGCCAGTCTATGGTAGCAAGTGTTATGGTTGCATTCTATGCTAACCTAACAATGCTCAGTTACTGAACCTAAGAGTAAAGAACACTTTTCTTCCTTTATTCTTATCTTTCTTGATCTTATCTTATCTTCTTAGCAGACTTCTTATCTTATCTTATCACATCAGATCAGGTTATCTGATCTTATCTGCTTTTTATCTAACATCTTATC
Source organism: Neoboletus magnificus (assembly GCA_003316145.1). Lineage (NCBI taxonomy): Eukaryota > Fungi > Basidiomycota > Agaricomycetes > Boletales > Boletaceae > Neoboletus > Neoboletus magnificus. Next base: position 10,982 of record QFEI01006868.1, on the reverse strand, counting down.
CTTATCACAGGATTTAGATTCCTTTATGTCATATAGCTGTACATCTAGACTCTTGCACAGCCTTCCTCTTTATCTCCATAGCTGTGCATCTAGACTCTTGCACAGCCTTCCTTTTAATTTCCATGCTGTGCATCTAGACTCTTGCACAGTCTTCTTTTTTAATCTCCTTTCTTTTCATCTCCTTCTTTTTAATCTCCTTTTTTTAATCTCCTTTTACATGGACATGCCTTATACCTAGTGCTGTGCACCTCTTAACCCTTAGACCCTTAGATCCCATGCAGATCTATCTGAGATAGATCTTTCCCCTTTTAGATAAAGTGCTGTGCACTCTAGATCCATGCACTGCCTCTTTAATCTCCTTCTTCATATACCCCATAATGGTATCTATTAAACCTCATATGCTTCCATTCTGACACAGCCTACTGTTGCAACATGCCTTTTATTTTATCTATGCTTCTCTTCCATTTTGATGCCTGGTGCATCACAGTCTTTTTAATCTCCATGCCTCATGTAGAACATGATGCCTGGCCATTTAACCTTATATAGATGTATCTTAGATTAGGTACAAATATGTACATACATAGCTTGAGGCTATATAAAGCCAGAAGCCTAGCACTGGAGTCCCCAGTCTAGTTCTCTTGGAGTTTTCCCCTAAGGCCATAGAGTGGACCCTTGTGTGGTTGCCTCTAGCATGGGATTATCTTGAGCTATGATGACTCATCCTTATTCCCTTGGGTTTGATACCTACCTACCCCTAGTCTTAGGTCTTGGTCTTGAGGACCTACTATCTCCCTGCACTATCCCCTGGTATTGCTTTAGGGTTGTTTCAGCAAGCCTGGGATTCCAAGGCACAATCATGTTTACATTAATATTCTGATTCCATAGTCAGAGTTTGATCAGTGAGCTTGGATCAACATACTGAGTGGCTGTTCAAGAAGTTTCCTATGACTACCATTTCTCACACCATTACTGGAAGGCTTGGATCAGCATCTGGCTATAGTCTTGCCATCTACATCATGTTCTTCAGAATGTTTCACAAAAGTCCATTTAAAGGAAGACAGATGAACATAATGCCTTAGAGTATTCTTGATCCATTATGAAAAAAGGTTTTTCTACCAGTGATTTCAGAAAATGTCAAGGAAAGCTGGAAACCTTATGTAAAATAAACATTGATGGAGATAAGATACAAGACAGGAGGAAACAATGGAAAAGGAAGCTCCAAGACCACACCCCTCTCCAACAAGATCTTTGAGGAAGTGTAGTTGTCCAATGTGCTGCATCTTAGAAAAAAATGGCAGGCTCTACTCAATGTATGGATCATTTTTCTTTGTCATTGAAGGCAAGAACATCAAGCTATTTACCAAGGATGATCAGGACAGCATCCATTAATCTCCAAAGATTGCCCTTCAGGAGAATCTATCCTGCCTTGATTGGATACACATGCTGGATTGCAAGGCTAGAAAGTTTGTTGTTGACATAGGTGTCAGCTTTACCCCCAAATCAAATAAGCTCACAGCTGGTCTGTGGAGGCTGGATGCACCCAAGGAATCATATGAAGCTGCAGGTTTCAACAGGGGAATGATCCATCCTTAGTGCACACTATCCAGATATGGTACATTGCAGGCAGAGATGAATGAAAAATGTGCTCTTCAAACACATATCACTTTCAGAAGCACATACAATCTCTACTATGAGACTGTTCATACCAGCAACAACCTTGCTATGTTTGCAAAGGATAGTGATGCATATCAACTTGCTTCAAAATACTATTTAGAATGTTCCAAGATGGTCAAGCTGTTTCAGGAGGCAAAGAAAAAGACATATGGAGTTCAAGATGAGTATAGAGTGAGTGGACAGGCAGCTCAGGTGTTGTTGAGGGAGATCATCCCTAGGATATGCATGTGTTCTTTTCTTCATCCTTTGCTTTGAATAATGTTCTGCAGATAGGCCAAGAGATATATACAATTCCAGCCAGTCCTTTGGCTGCCCTCTGATGTTTGATTTAGATTCTTGGCTAGAAGAATGGAGGAGATACAGTAAACACAAATCATGCTGGTCAAGTGAAATCCACCTAATCTTGGCATCATGACTGGGGTTCTCAATTATATGTTGCATTGCATCACCTCCACTCCCATTGTCTTTGACTTTCATGTCAGAGAGTCCTTGGCCCTATTGGAGTATTGCAATGTGTTAGAGACTGCCAACATGTTCTTTTTGCAGGAGCTTGATGTTCACCTGAACCACCCTTGCCTGAATGTGGTCTAGGAGATGGATGACATCCATGTCCTAGCTGTCATAGGCCTTAATGCAAAGGCTCAGCAAGAAAGAGCTCTTGCCTCTAGTAATTCTGACATCTATGCTGCTTTTGATCAAACAGCAATGTTTCCAATTGGACCCAATCCAACCTGGGCCAAGCTCAAACAAACAATTGCCAATAATCCTCTGATCCTGTTAAAAAAATGGTCATTTTCTTCCAAGTTGGACCACTTTGGTTTGGGGATCACAAGGCTCTTTTGCACATTCACCACACAGATATGGATAATGATAGCAGATGATGCTTTCAAGGACATCATTCCAGCATCCACCTCCCTGTCAGATGCCATGTGCTGTTGGACTGTGGTCAGTGTGAATGACACTCTTACCAACATGATGTTTGAAGCCTGCAATGTTGGTCTAGAGGATCCTCAAGGGATTGCCCATGGTTGTCAAGGTCCCAGGTTGATGTCCTTTACCAATAGGATAGGGATCTTCTTCCCCTTTTCAGATTTTCTACTCAGAAAGGATTCTCAATGAATCACATATTGGAATGGGAAAGGATACATTAGGAAGTATCATGATCAACTCCAGGATCATGATAAACAAAAGCAACTTTGTCTGGCTAATGCCCTTGGATTCATTTTCTTAGAACTGCAGTGCCTGCCTGCAAGTCAAAAAATCACAAAGAAGAGCAATGGATCTGTATGGAAGTGTAAGAATAGATCCTTTGTGTTTGTGATGAATCCCAAGTTCTACAAGATAGAGAGCTTGAGCAAGGAGTCCAAGCAGGGTCACAAGGGCAAAAATGGAGAGACTTAGTGAACAGGCTGTAGAATTAAGTCCAAAAAGATATTGACTGAAGAGTTGTGGAGGTCTGGTGGATTTGATGGTCTGGAAAGCAAGCAAGATGAGACTGGCAGGCAGAAGAGACAAGCCTTGCAAGGGTGCCTTTCTGCTTCTGCAAAGAACAAGAGAAAGCCTCCACCATCATATGAAAAAGTCCAGGACAAAAGAAAAGATGATACAAGGAAGCCTGCAGGATTGAAGAAGCCTTCACAAGCCAAGGAGCAGAAAGATCAACCTGTGACTCCTGACAGTTCAGACATTCTTACATCAGAATCTTCTGAAAGACTAGAGAAGAGTGATGTTGAAACAAACTGTGGAATAGAGACAAACAATTCTGAATCAGACTCTAATGGTATGAATGTGGATGATATGGACATGGATTAGATATATAGGTGATTTATGAACATATAGAAATGGTTGTGTAAATGTTTGAATACATTACCCATGATCTATAACAATTACAAACAATGTAGGTAGGTGGTGATGTTCCTGTGACCTGAAAACATGTTTACCAGTGCTTTGGAACCATGTGAATTGAATATAGTTCCAAGACCAAGTGATTTTATTTGGAAAGTGTATGCTCTCCAATTATTCTCCTCCCTTGCCACATGATCACTCCAAATTAGTTCAACACAGTGTTTCTGTGATATGAAAGCATGTTCACCAGTGCTTTGGACCTCTGTGAATCAAAGGGGAATAGTCTCAAGATCCAGTGGCTTTTTTTGGTAAGTGTATGCTGTCTGATTCCCTTCTACTTCCTTTTTTGATGATTTTCCCAAATTAATTCAATGTAGTGTTCCTGTGACATGGAAACATATTTACCAGTGCTTTGGAACCCTGTAAATTGAAACACCCAAGAAATCCTAATGGAAATCTCTAGGCAATCACCAGGGGTACTAGGGAAAGAGAGATAGAAGAGAATGCTTTAAGCACTCTAGAATAGAACTCCAGGGGAAATACCAAGAGAACTAGACTGGAGGTTATCCGTCTAGCCCTTGGGGTTTATATACTATTCTACTTGTATGTACATGTTTGTGTCTGATCTACAGATGTACTTCATATATAGTCATACCCTGTGCCCTAATGGTCAGGGGTTGCCTTCATGAGAGTCTTCTAAACAGAGATTAAACATAGCCATCAAGGCTGTGTGAAATGGAAGAGAAGAAGTGGAAATTAAAAAGGGCTGGAAGGCATAGCCTTGCACAGCATGGAAATGATCATGGGAAACAATATATCTAAATAAGAAGATATTAAGGCACAAAGTGTGCTTCAGTCTCTGATTGTGAGGACTCAGTGTTTAAAGTCAGAGGATGTGAGTCTTGACTGTGTGAAGGTAAAAGATTAGATTAGATGGTCAGTCACGTGACCAGATAAGATAAGATAAGAAAGAAAAAGAAAACGACTAAGTCTTGCAAAGACCTTGTGATGGTTAGGACTGTAACATAAATTGAATGGAAATAGTCCAAAGGCCCAGTAAGTTTCTTTGGCAAGTGTATACTCTCTGATCTCTCTCTTCTTACTTTTCTCATAATCATTCCAAATTAAATCAGCATGATGTTCCTGTGACCTGGAAGCATATGTGCCAGTGCTTTGATGCCCTGTGAATCAAATGAGAATGGTCCCAAGACCTAGTGATTTTTTTAGCACATCTACATTGTCTGGTCTTTCTTCTTCTTGCCTTTTCAATGATTTTCCCAAATTGGAGATTAAAATTGGTGCACCATTCATGCTTTTGTGCAATTTGGGTTCCATGAATGGCCTCTGCAATGGTACACACTTGAGGCTTCTTAGGTCTACTCACTGCATTCTGGAGTGCAGAGTATTGGATGGAGACAATGCCAACAATGTGGTCTTTATTCCTCGCATGGCTCTTGACTCTGGTCTTCAAGACTCCCCTATTCCTTTCCACCACCTGCAATTTCCAGTTCATCTAGCCTATGCAATGACAATCAACAAGTCACAAGGTTAGACAGTCAAGCATGTTGGGTTTTTTCTCATGGACAATTTTATGTGGCTTTATCATGTTGTACTCATCCCAGAAACATTAAAATTCTCTTTCCTCATGGTCAAGAGAATACAAAAGCAACCAATGTAGTCTGGACTGATGTATTTAGAAATTTGGACATTTGATACATAGATATCTTTTTGGTTTGCCATGAACATACAATGTAACTTTGTACTTAGTTACCACTATGAACACTAAAATCTAGGATTAACATTGCATTCAAAAACTAGGATTAGCATTGTGTGGCCTTTTCGGCTTGCCAGAAATGGAGCTCTGCTCGTTATCCCTTAATTGGCAACAATGTTCCCTCACTACCTCCCAGGTGACCTGGGATCTCGACATAAGTGCTGTGCTTGTGACCAATTCCAGCCTTATGAGTAAATTTTCTCATCATATCGTGGTGATTCCAATCACTGACCAAACCATTGCAAGTTATCATTATCCCTTAATTGGCAACAACGTCGCCTTATTACCTCTTCAACAAAAGTACGGATGGAGCGGCTTTCTCGACGAATGCTGTGTCATTGTCACAACGGATCGTAAGTGTCTTTTGTTCTCATTGTTTCACAGTGTCCAGGTAGGTAATAATATAATAGTGGGACAACTAGCTCTGGCCTTCCAATCATCATCTACGATATGCAGGGCATAGTCTCAGACGAGTCTGGCTATGAGTCCGCTGCTTCTAACCTAACTGCTACACTCCCTTGTCGACGATCTCACACGGAGGGCGCACAGACTATTTGCGATGATATCAATATTTTATTTGACGCCGTCGCTAACGGAAGTTCCGAGCAGGTCACTCGGACCTCGATGTCGTTCAACAATATTGATGTTTTGTTTGATAAAGCAGAAAAAGCCTGCAATGGAAGTCCTGAGCAGGTCGCGACTTGCCGCTGGCTGGCTTAGTTCCTTCCAGGATATGCAATTCCAATCGACCGATTGTCAACAAGCACACAGAGGTAGGCTGATTATGATGACACCGAGCCAGCGTGTAAACTGATATCTCAGACCCCCTGGAGATCTGGCCCTCGATAAGTGTCGCCATGAAGAGGTCAACTATTCACATTCCCTGACGAAAGAGGTGTACGAAACAAATGAGTTACTTAGTAGGTTCAAGGCACGGTTGAGACAGCAAGGCCAAGTAAGTAGTGATGTTCTGGATAATTAGATGACTAATGCATGTTGGTAATAGACTATTCGGCCAGAACGAGAAGCCATGAAGCAACACTGCGGTTTACCCTGGCAACGTCGGCCGTTGCTTGCTTCCCATCACTATTCAAGTCCTGGAAGGCAACAAAAAAGACGTTCTATATGTACGGATACGAGGGCATGGGATGGGCAGGACCTCTGCCAGACTCATATTATGTTCCGGTGTTTCTGAGATCTTAGAAGCGCTGGAACGGTGAGGTTGACTTCCTCCGGTACTTGGATGCGTGATTCATGAAACACATGACTTTATTATGCTAAAGAATCACATTCCACCATCCACACAAAGGTTTCCAGCTTCAGCATGCCTGTGTATACCAACCAGGGATTGTCAGCTTTTGCTGATAGCTGTATCCATAGCAACAAGCCGCGGTTCGAGACTGCAAGACCGTGACCGTAGTTCATCCAGTTGACATCAACTGCTGCATCCTATAATCACCCCATGACATCACTCACCGGAGAGGACTTAGAATATGGACATGCTAGCTCGTGGATTTTGGCTCATGCCATAGCCACAAATCAAACCTCAGTCTCTCAGGAAACGTTCGGAGCCTTACCATCTTACGGGATGGGTGGCAACCGTAGTTCCAATTCCGATGCCGGTTCCAGTCTGAAGACAGAAGAAAAACAGACCATCATCAGGTACATCAGTTGGAGAGGTAGCCTACCCAAGAATTTAATTGGACCCATAGAGGAAACTGAGCCCGCTGTAAAAAAATAGGAGGCAATTTATAGCTGCCATGGAAGGCCTAAATCCAGGTGAGTGTCATGTATGGCTGTTGGTGTTACCAATGATATAGGGTTGAAAAAAATGATGTAGACTTTCCATGGTATAAGCACTTTGGTATATGGGGAGTTTGAAAAAGAAATAAAGAGTGATGAGGATAGACAAAGGGCTAGGTACAGTGTGGATTTTTTGCTGGGCTGAGATGAGCCACTAATCATGGCGACCACAGATTAACATTCTTTCCCCTGAAGGGGAATCTGATCATCACAGTACTGAGTGATCTTCATGAAGCTGTGATCACGTCGCTGATGTCTTCTCTGAATTCTGTGGCCAGTAGTATAGGTCATGACCTTGAAGCAGTGTGGATCCGAGTGGACGCCAATTCCTCACACCATGGGAAAAATTGCAAAGTGATCCCGACATCCTCCTCCAAATTTCTGGCAAGTCTTTCCATACAGAACTCTTCACTCGGTGGAAACTACTCTGTATAGAGGTCACATTTTCTCAAGGGGATGGTGATGTCATGGAGAAGATTAGGGGGTATGTCGATGATATTCCTGAGCTCATTGTTGTAGGAAAGGTTATCATCAAAGAGAGGAAGAAGTACTCGGGGCCTACAGACCAGGGTACTATGAAGACTTTCATGTCCAAGAAGGCTCAGAGACCAGAAGTGTGGTTCCAGGATCAGAAGGAGTGGAATAAGTTCGGTCCGGTGATCAAGCGGGGCTTTACTTGGATTGACATTGAGTCGATCGAGGTTCACATCTGGGTTCGCCTGTCCAAAGGGGACATATGCAATTAAGGTAATGTACAACTTATCACAAAACATATAATCGCTACAAATTTCATATTTCAGACACTCTACCCAACCCTTGATATGGCAAGGGTCGATACCGTTCTTACAACAGGCCTGGAAAGGATCAGAGATGTGGTAGGATACTACACCATGCAGTTGGAGGAAACTCATGAAGAACATGGGGATGAAGAGGAAGGAAAATATGAAGATGAAGGTGAGGATGAAAATAAGGACGAAGATCCATATGACTATGATGATGAGGATGAGGATGAAGATGAAGATGACCCTGATGATGAGGAACCAAACATCTTCTTTGAAAGCACACTAGCTGCACTCAGTAAGTCACTGACCACTCACTCCGAGCATAGTGCTTCCGAACGGCTGCTCCAGATCTGGGGGTGGTCAGGAGTTCAACACGGTATCCCATGGGCTAGCATCTGTGAAGAACTTGCTCAGGGGATCTGGCACACTTCCTATGATCACTACTTGTCTTGGCATAGCTCTATGAAGCGCAAGGCTGGCGATGACAATGGAGATAATTATGTCGAGCCTAAACACAAGTGTGTGCACACCATAGGTCTTCACTCTTCCGAAGATCTCATGAACTCACTGACTTGTCCACCAGGGTGCATCTTCTCAGTCCTGATTTCGTCTTCGAAATCATCATATTTATATTCCATCGGGCACTTCCTCCGTCTTACCCGAGTCTTCCTTCCTCTCTCGTCCCCACCTCCCGAGCTGGAATCTGCTTTTTATCAAATAAAATAAGTGCAAGCCACCCAATGACCCACACTTTCTCGATAGAATGCCTTGTCAAATACCATTCTTATAGCTTCTAAGTCATATCCTTCTGTCCTGTTTTAGACATGATAATCCCCGTTCCAACCTATAACATTCTAATTAAACTTCTTGAGATTGGAGCATGATCCAAAGACTATTCTAAACCATGAACCCTAAGCCTAACCCAGCATTCACTTTACTGATCTCTTCTTCCATGACAAAACTATAAAGAGGGCAGGGATTGCCCGTAACTACTTAAGTATTAGCTATAAGTAAAAGAGTAAAGAAATGATAAACTCGCCTCAGCCGCTGCCTAAGGTGGGCGGAAACAACTGAGGTGTCTGTAAATGAGAAAAGATATATATACTATGAGCGGAGGTGTACTCATATTATGTTATCTGTAATGTCGTGGAAAGGGTCCACAGGAGTGGTTATGAAACCGCAGTAATAAATGATGTCAGTGATCCAATAACCCCTTCCGGCACTTCCAAGCTCGGAAGAGCGTGGGAAAAAATTGGCTTTCTTTCGGAACTGCTGTCCCGAACTTCAGAACTCGGGACCACTTCCGAGATATAAAAGGCGGGTCCAGGGTCGGAATGACTCCAGACTCAAAGGCCTTGCTTCCCTTATGTGGGAGCATCAGAACAGCTCATTCCGACTCGGGACTTGGAACTTATCAGATCTCGTTATTCCATCGAGGGAAAGACAATGTTAGCGTGAATCTACTAGAGGTCATTCTTGCGACTGCAGCACTTCAGCACCCTCATGTGCAAGCAAGGCGGTCAGCTCATTCGCAGAAGCACCCTTACTGGCGCATATCTGCATATCAGCACTGCCTGCTGAAATATATCTCTGCACATTCTTGTGAGCACCAAGCGTCGCAGGTGCACTACGCATCAAATGTCTTTCATGTTAAAAAGAACTTTGAATCTGTGAATATAACCCCCTCGTGCTTCCCTGTTCAACCTTCCTGCAGTGCCTTCAAAATTGCAGCCCTCAACACCCCAAGGCGGTTTCGGTTCTTCCGAAGTTATTCGCCTGTTGCGAAAACCCAGAACCTTCCAGACACGGCCCATCAATCCACACCCTAACGGGCCACAAGGGGCCCGAAAGCTTTGAATGCTACTTCGTTCGTTCTTCATAGCTGGCCTTACACCATCATCTTAAGTTGAAAATTCAATAAAGACCGCAGTCACAACAGCAACAGATCATATCAGTTATTATCTACGGATGTCTCCAAGAAATACAATCAGAAAGTATTTTTATTTCCCGGCAAATCCGCGCGTCATCGGGAACCAGCCTCTTCAGATAGTCGAGATGGTTAAGCAAAGCGTCCTTGCCAAGCCCTGCATTGAAGTCCTCGATGCAATGCCGCAGAACATCCACAGCTGCTTCAAATTCTGGCTCGTAGGTTACCCGCGCATCGTTAGGACCCAGACTTTTCAGATGCTCAAGATGGTACAGAAAAATCTCCTCGTGTGCCCCGGCGCTATAGCGCAGAAGCAAGAGAGCTTCTGCCATCTCCTGCCGGTCCTCTACCAATTTCAGCAGCATCTTAATGTGAAATACTATAAGCGGTCTCAATGACAACTCAAATGCCTGGCATGTGAAATGATACTGGTTAGCTTGGACACTTCCCCGAGCATTCGTAGTGCGCTTGCCTGGTGCGCGGGTGCGGGTCCTTGTTCCCGTTCCGCTTCAGGTCTAGGAACCTCGGCAGACTTAGGTTGATCACTTGACAAGAGGACTGTGTTTGAGCTAGTCGTGCCCGCCCGAGGTGGTCTCTTGTCACTGTCATTTTCCATTGCTCGTCTAAGAACCTCAATAGAATTCGGCTGATCATCGGACGGAGAGATTAGGTTTGAGTTAGTCGTGACCGCCCGAGGTGGCCCCTTGTCACTGTCAGTTTCGACCATGCGTCTAGCAACCTCAGGAGACTTCGGTTGATCATTCGACGGAGGGGTCAGGTGGGAGTTAGTTGTGACCGCCCGAGGTAACCTCTTGTCGCTGTCATTTTCCACTGCGCGTATAAGAACCTCGAGAGACTTTGGTTGATCATTTGACGAGGGGGTTACGTTTGAGTCAGTCGTGACCGCCTGAGGTGCTCTCTTGTCCCTGTCATCGTCATCATCATCGCTCTCATCCTCCACCGGTGAGTTGGCCTCGGGGTCAAAATCCGTGCATAGATCCCATTCGTCTGTGAAAGAGTCATATCGCCGTTGCGCCCCATGATAGTTTGACCACATTTCCTGATAGTTGTTGTACCCCACCGGCGTTCGGATGCGATGCCCATCATCACGTTCGTCCCAATAAAAAACGTTTGCTCCCTTCCTTCCAGGAGCCCTGCCAGCCTTTGCACGCTTGGC
>QFEI01006865.1:7970-61328 GCA_003316145.1 Neoboletus magnificus | reverse complement strand
TGGGTTTGATACCTACCTACCCCTAGTCTTAGTTCTTGGTCTTAAGGACCTACTATCTCCCTGCACTACCCTCTGGTATTGCTTTAGGGTTGTTTTATAAATGATTGATTTTGGTTTTATCAGACCATACTACCCTCTTCCAATCATTCATAGTCTAATTTTGTGGGCATAGGCAAAGTCTAGGCAGGCCTTGCAATATCTAGCAGAGAGAAGAAGGGGTTTGGACTTGACTACTGCCTTCATACCACTTTTTTTTAAGTGAAGGCGAACTGTGTTGGCAGATGAAGGCTGGTTGATGATATTGGACAGTGTTTTGGTCATCTGAACAGCAGTTTCAGCTTGGCCAGAGGTGATAAGATGCTGAGCATGCTGAATATCTGTGGGAGAAAGCTTGAATGGATGATCTCCAGAAAACTTTTGAAGGTTGGAATGCTCCTTGGAACAAAGTCTGGAGATGGTAGGAATGCCTACACCTGTGCTGGATACAATAGAGTGAATAGAACAGCCAGAATCAAGCTGAGAGAGAATGGTGCTTTTTTGAGTAGCAGAAAGAGATTACATGATGGTAGTGGTTGAAAGGAAAGAAGCATGAGACATATTTCAAGCCTAGACATTATATTTATATGTGTATCTTTTGCTTGTAGCACCAAATAACAACAACTATTCCATTGTTTTACTGAAACCTTATGGATTATAAGAAAAACTTTATAACTGTTTCAATGGTGTTCCTGTTTTAAAATAGATATATAGTGACTCCAAAAACCCTTTCCATCTTTGCTCTGATTGTAGTGTGCTTTGTGCATCACCAAACAGTGTGGGAATTCCACTTAGCTTTGGTGGAGTTATAAATAGTACATACTCTTGGCTACAAAATGGCCCCCTGGGTCATGTGATATGGGCCACAGAATATGAAGATATGGTCAATTCAAAACACCAATACCATGGAAAGAATTTTTGAGCTTTTGAACTGATACCTAGGATCTCAGTCAAATCATGCAATATCTGCCATTGTTTGTTAGTACAAACAAGGATATACATATAAATAGTATGTCTGAGTTTAAAAAAGCTCACACACACCTTTATATCATAGTCAAATTTCTTTTTCTAGCTTAACCAAGCACAATTCTTTTCTTGTTTTATGGTGGCTATTCTGATGAAGCCACTGCAAAGCAAACTGGGGTAAACACTTCTGGCATATCCAAACATCACTCCACAGAGAATTCTTCCCTTTCCAATGCTATTTGGAGGGTATCTCCATGCTTTTTCCTATTATCATTTGTCATGCTTAATATTTTATGATCTCTGACCAAGCTGAAAATGCTGTTCAAAGTATCAAAACCTTTACCAAAATCACACATTATCCCCTCTTTGCCAATATCATCTGCCTTACTGGAAAAAAGCTGATATAAAAGCTGTAATCAAGTTAAAATGCCCTCTTCTTCCTAGTGGGCTTCAAGCAGGCACTCTTTACACTCAAGAGAATTGGAATATGGAGGACTCAAAGGAGGTAACATGGTCTGATGAGACCACAATCAATTGCCTAGAATTAGATGGATATCAATGGACATGGAAAAGTATAAGTGAAAGCCATAAACTTGGACCAGCAGAAAGACATCTTGACTTTGGAGAAGGTTTGCTTTGCTACCAAGGTTATTGGTAGGATAAATGGGGACCACTTTGGCCATTCAAATATTATTTTCAGCTTGGTTAGAAATCATAAGATATTAAGCATGACAAATGATAATAGGAAAAAGCATGGAGATACCCTCCAAATAGCATTGGAAAGGGAAGAATTCTCTGTGGAGTGATGTTTGGATATGCCAGAAGTGTTTACCCCAGTTTGCTTTGCAGTGGCTTCATCAGAATAGCCACCATAAAACAAGAAAAGAATTGTGCTTGGTTAAGCTAGAAAAAGAAATTTGACTATGATATAAAGGTGTGTGTGAGCTTTTTTAAACTCAGACATACTATTTATATGTATATCCTTGTTTGTACTAACAAACAATGGCAGATATTGCATGATTTGACTGAGATCCTAGGTATCAGTTCAAAAGCTCAAAAATTCTTTCCATGGTATTGGTGTTTTGAATTGACCATATCTTCATATTCTGTGGCCCATATCACATGACCCAGGGGGCCATTTTGTAGCCAAGAGTATGTACTATTTATAACTCCACCAAAGCTAAGTGGAATTCCCACACTGTTTGGTGATGCACAAAGCACACCACAATCAGAGCAAACATGGAAGGGGTTTTTGGAGTCACTGTATCTCGGCAGCCCCTGCACCAGATCACACAAATATTAGATCAGCAGGTCACCAGGGGTTGGTACACCACTTGTTCCCACCAACACTAATTGGAGTTCCCATGCCTAATACTACTATTTTATATACACTACAAAACCACAAAACATTGGAACAGTTTTTGAAGTCACTGTATAGTCAAGTCATGTGACCTCTGACTCTAAACACTGAGACATTGCACTCTCAGAAACTCATAGATCTTAGAGCAGATCTAAAGGATCTAGATGATCCTGATATAGTTATATATGATCTCACAATTATATTCATCCTGTTATATTTTATTCTATTCTCTTTCTGTTCTTCTTCTTCTATGGACTTATCTTTCTTTTTGCTTGATTACTCATTCCATCCTTGTCACCATCCACTTCTCTCACACCCTCCATAATCGAGCTTATATCCTCCACATAGCCTCATATTCATTTCCATTTCAGTCTCTCTCTTGTACTCACACTTGCCCTAAACCACTTCAAGTCATACTTAAACTCGACATTAATACCATGTAACAATAAGCTAGATCTTACCTTCCTACTTGTATACAACTCCTTATCCTCATCTTGAAACTCAGAATGGCTTGAGCATCACTCAAAGTCTCTTCTCGCTTTTAACTCTCTTGACCCATCACCTTGAGGCTCCCTTCCCTTGCAATCTCTCGTCTCTATCACTCAAGGAATCCCCTTGATGACCATCCTTGTCTGTTGTACCAAGAGGAGTCCCCCTTGTCAATGCTTGACCCAGAAATTCTTAACTCTATATGTTGGACTCCCTCTACCTATTGAAGATTTATGTTCACAGCCTAACCACAGACCAAGCATAACAAAAGATCTAGCTTCTCTCTCGAGGCTACCATCATTGTAGTTCCTCACCCACCTTGATCACCACATTCTCCGCATCCTTGCATCCCTGGGGCAATCCTTACCAAGGAACTCTACCACCAAGAAAACCCAAAACACTGAAAACCCCCACCCCTGCACCCACCCCTGCCCCCTCACCCTTACCACCACCTCCATCCTCCCCTCCCTCCTCCCCCATACCTTTGCCCCCACGCTCGCCTTCACCCACACTGCCACTCATGGCCACTCCTGCCAAGGAACTTCATCTTGGTGTTCCTGAAATCTACGACAGAGATGCCAAAACCTTTAAAGCATGGTTCATTTCTGTCAGACTATATCCATGATCAATAACTCCATCTACAACTCTGACACCAAGTGGATCACATTCACCCTGTCTTTCATGAAGAAGGGGACCATCCTAGGTTGGGCAATCACGTTTATCAATGAAGCCATCAACAATGGCACCTTTGGAACTTTTGCTAATTTCACCACCAAGGTAACCAAGGCATTCCTGCCTAGCAACCAGAAAGGGAATGCCCTTCTCGAACTTCAGACCCTCTCCCAGGACAAGGAAGTCCTTCCCTACGTCAACGCATTCAAGGACGCCGCCCAACTTAGTGAGCTAACGGACAATACAACCCTGATCCACTTCTTCACCCAAGGGCTGAAGAAACCCTTGAAAGACTGCATCTTCTCCATGGACACGGTCCCCACCACCATAGATGAATGGTATGTCAAAGCGGAACAATTCCACTCTCAATGGAACCACTCCTGGACACTCTCCTCCTGTAACCCCCCCTTCTCTTCCAAAACCCCCACCTGATTCTCCCATACTCCAACCCACACAACAAAAGATCCAAACACTATGGACATCAACACTGTCCAAATCCCCAAACTAACTTCTGAGTAGCAGAAGCACTGCTTTGACCTCACACTCTGTTTCTGCTGCAGAAAACCTGGATATGGATTGCCCAACTGTCCCATCTTCCTCTCAAACCCCAAGCCTAAGGTTAGGCAAGTAGCTGAAGAAATTCTGCAGTTAAGAGATGTGGAAGATGATGAAGACAAAGGTGTAGCAAGGATTGCCTTTTTCACCGAGGAAGATTTTTAGAATGGAGATGTCCTTCGACGCAACAATCTTCTAATGTAATGTGCACTCCTAAAATAGTATCCGCTACCCCCAAAGCAATGTGAATCCCTATACAATTGATCACCCCCTTGCACATGTTGAAAGCTGTCAAAACCCAAGCCCTTGTTGACAGTGGTGCAGATATCTTCTGCATCGACTGGCAGTTTGTCCAAAAATATTCCCTTCTTACCACAAAACTCGATGTACCAATCAAGGTGCAAAACATCAATCAAACATCAAACAAGCATGGAGAAATCTGCTTCACTTGATCCCTCTATCTTGACATCGGAGGAATAATACAATCCCACCTCTTCCATGTCATGTTATGTGGCTGAGAGAACGTAATCCTTGGCATACCCTGGCTCCACAGCACCAACCCTACCATCGATTTGGCCTGCCAAACCCTTGACATCCCCTCCTCCTGCAACCAATCCAAGGACTTATATGTCACCTACTCCCTCAATCAACAAAGACATAACTCCCACTTCAGAAAACCCACTTCCCCACAACACGTCAACATGGATGCCGTTTATGATGCATGACTCATGGAATACCTTGGATACTGCTCCCCAGATGACTATATCTCTGCTGCTACACACAACTGCCACGCATTCCAAATTATCTGAGGGGATGCAAAATGCTTCCTTCAGAACACCCCCACAATTGCCAGACTCACCATAGCAACTAAGTTAGCCATGGCGGCTGAACTGGCTAAGCCAAAGGCCACTCTCCCCAAAGAATACAAAGACTTTGCTGATGTCTTTACCAAGAAATCAGCGGACCACCTTCTCCCATCCCAACCATACAATCACAAGATTAACCTCAATGACACCTTTACTCTGAAGATTGGAAAGATCTACCCACTCTCCCCAGACAAGATCAAAGCCACTGAAGATTTCCTAGACAAAAATCTCGCCTCCAGAAAAATCTGTCCATCCAACTCCCCACAAGCATCTCCTTTCTTCTTCATGAAGAAACAGGATGGCAAACTCTGCCCCTGCCAAGATTACCAATATCTAAATGAACACACGATCCATGATGCCTATCCCCTTCCCCTTGTCTCTGACCTCATCAATAAGCTCAAAGGAGCTAACCTATTTACCAAGTTCAACGTCCAATGGGGATATAACAATGTCTGCATCAAAGATGGCCACTGTTACAACTCTTTTCTTTTCCTTCACATGTTCCTCTCTTCTGCTAGTCACATGCTCTCCTTACCTTTCACTCTTCACTTCGTCACTGTGATCACTCAGATCACACTTCTATTTCACCGGACCTTCTTACCAAGCTGTCGAAACCCCGTTCAGTACCTTTCCCATCTACGCATGACTCTGGATAACCCTTTGCCCCAATGCCCTCATGACGTCATTCCTCAGTCATCCTGTATTATTACCCTTTACCCTTGCTCCACTTTCCTCCTTTAGGTTCCTTTCCATCATATATAAACCTGCAGTAGCACACCCAATATCCTCAGCTTTGACCTACTTAGATCTTAGCCAATACACCTCGTTACTCATAATCCCTACGCTTCCAAGGTCCTTGTCCTACCTTTGAGTGGACGCTTCCTCAAACCTTCAATCCGGACTGTCGTCCAGATACCTTGTCAACAGTCCACTGTGCCCAAACTTACCTTGAACCTTCGAATCCCTTGACCCGGACTGTCGTCCGGTTACCTCATCATTAGTCTGCCGCATCTGGATCTTTACCAACAAATCCTCACACAAAGTGTGGATACTGGCCTGTAAGCCCAGCCCCTTGCCCATCGTCACTTAGTCGCCTTGCCTCCTTGCCTTTCTAAGTCTATGCTCAATCCTACCTGGACCAAGCATAACAATAACTGCAACAGATATAAACTACAGCACTTGTTGATGGTTGTGGGTGGCAGCAGTTTAATTCTTTGCTTCAGCCTTGGTGATTCTCTTTTTCAACCAGCGATGCTGAACTTCAGTTGTGCTTGCGGGCGATGTTGCAAGCAGAAGGTAGGCATCTACGTAGTTGTTACTCTCTGCCAGAATGTCAAACATAATAATTAGCTCGTCTAGTGTCAGAAAGTCCTTTTCACATTCTAAGAGCATCTTTCTTGCAGTGTTTCTTTTTTCGGCCACAGCACTCAACAATGTGACAAGCTGGGATAACTGGTTGGATGACTTTGACATGCTTGACTGAAAGACGCATTCCATGAGATTGACATTCATATTGAAGGTAGATTGTAGCATGCTGATGTCATCACGGAGGCCAGCAACATCTTGAGGTGGAAGGGCTGCATATTGTTTCCGGCTGCCTGTAGATGCTTCCAAAACTGCAGTTACCACAGATCTGTGAGTGGCTGACATCACAGAAATGTTGTTATCGGCTTTGCACTTGTTTGAGTGCTCTATGCAAGCAGAGATGCTTGACGACAGCTTGATTGAGCTGGTAGTGGAGCCAACATATGATGATGGAACTAAAGGCGCCTGAGAGGCACCCGAAGGCAATGAGGAGAACAGGTATGGTGCACTGGTTGACACATTGGACTGATTCCACATATCAAGCAATGTGGTAGCAGAATGGTTTGACCCCAGCAGTCCATGTAAGCCCACTTCAGCACCGGGGTGCAAGGCTATATTCATATTAACTGACCGATGAAATCAGTGCCCTCACCAACATCATAGTTTAGATTTACTTACAAAGGATTTGTAGTGTTGATGGAAACTGGTGTGATCATCTCACTGGTATTGATGGTGTCATAACTGTCTGAACCGCTTTCTTCAGTGGACATAGTTTGATGAGTGCCGAGTAATGGGGATGATGTATAGTGGCTCAAATAAGTGTCCCAATGTTGGGCCACTTGAGAAAGATGAGAGATTTGCAAGAGAACCAACAGGCATTAGCTCTAACCCTTGCAGGAACATCAATAGCCCTAACCCTTGCCCAGGATATGAGCTCCTAATCACGTGATTTGGTTGCCATGGTGCTGAGATATACTCAAATTAAAATGATATGTCATTGGGACACTTATTTGATCATAATATTGGTTGTCCTTATTTAGTACATAACATCAGCTTCTGCTGGGTGGTGTGCTTCAACTATGTCTGATTATGTAAATATAAATGGCATGAATTACACTTAGCTAGCCTTAATCTACCATAAATTTTAATTTGCCACTATTAGAGTTAATATTTATTTATTTTGTAAATCTAGCTATTCTGCTTATCAAATCCTCTGCAAAACTACTCTGGGGAAGTCTAATATGGCAAGGGCTATTAAAGGATTCCACCAAGACAAGGATAACATCAAACCAGGATGTTTTTTGAAAATTTTTCCTATTGATAAAAGGGAAATTGTCTTTAATGTTATCTTTGGCAGAGTTGAAAATGCAGTCTAGGCTATCCATCTTATCAATTTCCCCCTTTTTCTCCTCTCTCTTCCAACACTCTTTGCAATGGACCCAGTCTATATTCTTAAAGGCTTTAGTCTTCTTCAAATATTAATGTTATTCATATTTCTTTATCTTGAAAAGGCTTTCCTATTATTATTTTTCACACATACTTCCCTACATTTGACCTAATCACATTGATCTTGGTATCATATGATCAAAATGACCCTAGTCCAGGCTTCCACAGTCCAGTTTTAGTACTCAAGGACACAAATTAGTTTTTGTTAAATATACTTATGGCTTTTGTTCTTGATTATAGCCTTTAGGAATATAGACTAGGATCCATTGCAAAGAGTGTTGGAAGAGAGAGGAGAAAAAAGGGGAAATTGATAAGATGGATAGCCTAGACTGCATTTTCAACTCTGCCAAAGATAACATTAAAGACAATTTCCCTTTTATCAATAGAAAAAATTTTCAAAAAACATCCTGGTTTGATGTTATCCTTGTCTTGGTGGAATCCTTTAATAGCCCTTGCCATATTAGACTTCCCCAGAGTAGTTTTGCAGAGGATTTGATAAGCAGAATAGCTAGATTTACAAAATAAATAAATATTAACTCTAATAGTGGCAAATTAAAATTTATGGTAGATTAAGGCTAGCTAAGTGTAATTCATGCCATTTATATTTACATAATCAGACATAGTTGAAGCACACCACCCAGCAGAAGCTGATGTTATGTACTAAATAAGGACAACCAATATTATGATCAAATAAGTGTCCCAATGACATATCATTTTAATTTGAGTATATCTCAGCACCATGGCAACCAAATCACGTGATTAGGAGCTCATATCCTGGGCAAGGGTTAGGGCTATTGATGTTCCTGCAAGGGTTAGAGCTAATGCCTGTTGGTTCTCTTGCAAATCTCTCATCTTTCTCAAGTGGCCCAACATTGGGACATTTATTTGAGCCATTGTAGATGTTGAAGGTGAGCTACTTGATGTGAGAACTGGAGCATTCTGGGCAGTGAACTTGTGAGTGCCTTTGCTCTTTGACAGCAACAGCAGTTTCATTTTCTCATAGTGGACCCAGCCCTTGTTCTTGAACCTGGCTGCACCTTTCATATTCTGTCCATCATGCTTGCTGTTAGTAGACAATACATAGGAAATATGGACGTACCCTCACGATGCCATCCCACATGTGCTGGCTTTCTAGCCTGATATCTGCTCCTCTCTCCAGGAAGTATGCAAGCCCCAATGTATTTGTGATCTTGTTGACGACATCATAGATGGTTTTCATCTATGAAAGTACTGATTAGATATATCAATAGAGAATAAAATAAAATATTACTCTCATCCACTTTTCCTTGCAACTTTCCACCATCTTTGGCTTTCCATGAGTGGGTGGATGGAATTTGTTAGCCACCTCACTCCAGAATGCACCCCTGAAATTACTGCCATTTCCCATCATTGCCCTTCTGGATAACGCCAGCTCGATGAGTAAACCTTTGTCTTGACTAGTCCACTGTGTAGATGATGGCTGCTCCGATTTCGCTGCCAATTGACTTCCATCACTACCTAAGTGAATGATGTCATCCTGAGTATCAGTAGCTTTTTGTTTTCCTTTTCCCCCATGAGGAGAGGCTCAACTGGATCGTTGGGGGCCCATCACACAGCGTTGTCAACAATGGGGAGGAGCAAGCACTTGCAACATGTCATACTCAGTGTTGGACTACTGTTTCAACGCAGCAGCACACTGAACTGCATTGAGATGGCAGCTTGGCATGCCACCTACTCGGCATCTCGGCTCAGCCACAGGAAAAAAAAAAAACCAGATCCAAACCCAGGGTTTCTTCCCGGGGTGCACCTCCCGTCTGGGCTCTAAGTTAAAGTACCCGGCCGAGTGTCTCACGGTGGATGGTCCCCTTTACACGGCTTCAATGTCGCCGTCAGGAGCGATGGTGCTGTTGATGCTGAGAAGAACCCGAATATAATTTTGTTGGTTCGAGCGCGGTGAACTTGTCTATCGGCAAAAACCCATCAGTCGGGCCGGGCTGCGATGCGGTCCCGAGTTGGAGTTAGATCTAGCGCTCGACGGTCATTAACGTCTCATAGGCTTCGAACAAATGGTACGACTAGCACAACTTGCGAGCTTTAGGGCTTCTATGAGCTTTAAACGGTCAGTTTACTAATTTTGCGGGTATAGTACGGTTCCCTCTTTTTCTAAGCCCCGCTTTTTCTTCGGCTCAGATTCCAGCTTGCTATCGTCGACGGGTCTATGAAACGCAATACAATACGGTACGATCTAACCCAACAAGGTACTTGACAAAGGTCCCGCAAGGTCCCGATTTCGCAAGAAATGGAAGCCCGGTCTTCTCGGACGAGGTCAGTGGTTCTTGTGAAATAGTATAAATCCCTCCTCCCTTGTTTCGGCGGATTTTGTTAGACTCGATACATATCCTTGATTTCCTCCGCTCCAACAACTTCACGTATTCAGCTCGCAGCCATGTCAGACAACCAAGAGGCGTTCTTCAATTACGTCGGCTCTAACGTCGACAGCTTTATCAGTCGACTCTCCGACGCTGTGTCACAGCAAAGGTAAGTTGTTTGCCAAGTCGCTGCTGACACCACTTACATCCTTGGTCGCCTCTTAGTGTGAGCGGTGACCCAGCTCGCCGCCAGGACGTCCGAGACATGGGTATCTGGCTGCAACAGCAACTCATTTCGGTTGGCGTAACAGACACGCAACTTATTGAGCTCGGAGATCAACCAGGCACCAACCCCGCTCTCCAACTCCCACCGCTTGTCGCCGCGCGCCTGGGTACTGACGACAGCCGTAAGACGGTATTCATTTATGGGCATTACGATGTTCAGCCTGTAAGTGCCTCTTGTCCGTTCGGTTGTATGCGGGACCAGACTAGTGTTTACCCACGGCCGCAGGCTGACCCGACGAGTTGGAAAGAGCAAAACCCTGAGTCGCCCGACCCGTTTCATCTCACACGCGTTCAGGAAGGTGATACGGATAAGCTTGTGGGTCGCGGTTCTACGGACGATAAGGGTCCCGTCATGGGATGGCTTAATGTCCTCGAAGCGCACCAAAACCTTGGGTTAGAGCTCCCCGTTAACGTCCGCTTCCTGTTTGAAGGCATGGAGGAGAGCGGGAGCGTTGGACTGGACGATTGGATCAAAGAGGAAGCTGCAAAAGGAGAACAAGGGTTCTTTGCCGGTGTTGACTGTGCTTGTATTGTGAGTATCTCGAGACACTTTGAACTGGCTTTCGTGCTTTTGTTGATCACTGATTTCTGGCACATCGAAAGACGGACAACTACTGGCTCACTATCCGTCGTCCAACGCTCACCTATGGCGTCCGGGGTATTGCCTACTTTAGCATAAATATTACAGGAGCCAAGGACGACCTCCACTCTGGGATATACGGCCGGATGATCCATGAGCCCATGACAGACATGGTCAAGTTACTCGCGAAGCTGGTAGAACCGAGTGGTTTGATTACTATCCCTGGTGTTGAGGCTTTGGTAAATCCACCGACAGAGGAAGAAAGGTGGGACTTCCGCGTATGCTTCCGCTTCTAGTCACAATTGTCACCGATGAATATAGGCAACGGTATGAAAAAATACATTACACAGTCGACGATCTCGTGAACGATACAGGTAATCATGTACGTAGATCGTTTTCCTGCATTAACCTCAACTCACCCAACGAAACGCTTACCAGGTCGAGTTGTCTGAGGACCCTGCCGAGCTGTTGATGGGACGGATGCGTTTTCCATCACTTTCTATCCATGGTATCAAAGGGGCATTTGATCAGGATGGGACGCTGACCGTCATTCCCCACCAAATCAGTGGGAGGTTCAGTCTTCGGTAAGCCACAAATTTATCCGTGGATTGGACACCCTTCTCCTCCACCTGGTGTATCAACGTCGACACTTGAGCTTACTGTAACCGTACACTCCTCGACAGCCTCGTGGACCCACAAACTCCTGACATAATCAAGCCGCTCGTCAAGAATTTCCTCGACACCGAATTTGCCAAACTGAATTCAAAGAATACGATGGATGTGAGCTTCGAAGGAGGGGGTCTACCTTGGGTAGGTGACAATGATCACTGGAACTTCCGGGCTGCAGACGCCGCTACTCAGGTTCGTGTCGCTCTCTCAGGCTTACAGCGGATCCACATCAGAACCCACCGATCCAATATTAACTCTTTTTTTCAGACCGTCCACGGGACGGAACTCGCCCCAGACTATACGCGCGAGGGAGGCTCTATCCCGCTAGCGCTGCTTCTCGAGAACCAGCTGAATACAAACGTGTTGCTGTTGCCGATGGGTAGATCGGACGATGGTGCCCAGTCAGTTTGATCATTTACACCATCCTATGGATTTGACATACTGACGCGTTTTGCGTTGCTCTACTCTTGTAGCTCCTTGAGCGAGAAGCTGGACGTGGATAACTACACAAAGGGGGTAAGCCCTGTTGTCCCTTCTGTCGATATCTCGACACTGAAAGTCCCCTGTCAGACAAAGGTGTTCGGATCGTACCTGTACGAAGTCGCCAAGGTCGAAACGGTCAAGAAGATGTAATTGGACTTGGATTGTTTTCGGAGATCAGAAAACCATGTGTGAACAATCTCAATGTATGATACACCTTGAAACTAGACACCAAGATGTACATAAAGAATGCGTTGGTCGAATGGTATATCCACCAATTCTTTCATCGTCTTATGGAGCGCGAATGCTGCACGGGTATGATCAAGATGACCCGACTCGTCCTTTATGTTGTCGTAGAACGTCGATGTGATCTTATTCGTCTCATTATCGTCCACCGCCCACATCGTCCCGATGACAGAGCGGAAGCCAGCAAACTGCATCGCCGACGCGAGGTGAATCATCTCATTCGGACTCTCCTCGTCTCCAACAGTCGTATGAGAGGCTGAGAGGTATGCAAATTCTGGATTCGCCAAATCGCATCGGATGATATGCTCGATCGTAAAATGTCCGTCGTGGAGGGCAAATGCAGACTTGAATGGTTGTTTCCGGTTGGGGAGACCGTGGCATGCGAGATGGACCCATTGGTTCTTTCCGAGCTCTTCGGAAACCCGGGAAATACAGGATTCAGGACCTTCAATGGGCGTGAATGCAGCGAGACCATTGATCCGCTGACCAATGTTGGCCAGTTCCGCACTGACGGTAACAAGTTCATTCTCGCCAGCGGCTTTTGTCGGACCTATAGCAACAAAATGCTTTGGCTCAATTGTAGAATCTGATGGGCTGCGTCGTCTAGCACATATGAGGGCAGTGAGGGTGGGGGTGTAAGACGAGATGTAGAGATCAGCAAGATTCTGTTGACCCCTCGTATACGAGCCTGCGGCATGCAATGGTAGAAGAGAGAACTCAGCGGTCGGACACCACCAGATGCGTGATTGAGATGGGTAGATTGTCTGGAGAAACCCAGCGATGGGGGAAACGACCTGATTCCAGAGTTCGCGCAAGATGGGAACGAGCTCTCTCGTCACGTTGGTTCCCTTTGCCCGCAGTGTCAAGGCATGGAACTCTGAGGACAGATCTTGAACACGATCTCTTGTGATTTCAAGTGGGATGTGAACTGGATGCTGGTCGACTGAGACAACGAGGGCATCACAGCTATACTGGCTTGCATTCACGATAATGACAGGCCCACAGCTGGCTGCGCGTTGGAGATCTGAGAAGCGCAGGGGTAGTAGGAAACGCGAGAGGCCGGGGAGCTTACGGATATCGGTCACAATCCTTTGCAATTTAAAGTTAAGATGGCATATGCGATCGTGTTGATCCGCACCAGGTGAGCCAAGGGCATCGCGAATGTGAGAGGTCAGCTCTGTGAACTTGTCTGCTAGTCTCTTTCCTGCTGGGCCGGACGCTATGACATCGTCAAGCGGGGAACGGAGGCGAGTCAACTGGTTCCAAAAGGCGCCTCGACCTTGTTCGAGAAGTTCGACTGCGCTCGCAGGAGCGCACCTACGAAGACAGGCTGAGAATCCGTCCACTGCGAGGGATGAAGTGGAATTCTTGAGGAGGGAAAATTGTTGAGGCAATGATGGCAGAGTAGCCAGATGATCAACGAGTAGGCGAAGGTATGTTTCATAGGCAAGAAGCGTTGTAGGATGTTGGAACTCTTCAGCCGCAGATATCCATGCTCTGGCAGCAGACAGATCGTCTACAGACGCTATTTGGGGCGCATATGCTAGCCCAGCATATAAACCAAACAGCTCCTCTTTGTCTACCACATTGGTTGACTGCGTGAACCGTGTGTGAAGCTTGGCTGCGAGGCGTTGGATTGAACGTGCTCGACGAGGGTGTGGGAAAGGGCATAGTGCTTCTCGGTCAAGGGAGATAGCCTCATCGAGGTCCTGCGTTGCCCCGTGTTTCTCATACCGAGTCGAGATACTATCTGCAAGGTTATTCAAAGAACTGGACCGAAGAGGGTGCCCTGGTTGGCGGAGTTCCAGTGCTTCTCGGCCAAGGACAATTGCCTCCTCCAGGTCCTCCATTTGTTCAAGCTGCTCGTACCGATGGGAGAGATGATTTGCGAGGTTGTTTAATGACAACGACCGACCTGGGTGCCCTGGCTGGCGAAGTCTCAGTGCTTCTCGACCAAGGACAATGGTGTCGTCAAGGTCCTGCATCTCCCCCAGCTGGTCGTGCCGAAGGGCAAGAGAACCTGCTAGATTGTTCAGAGACATTGACCGGTCAGGGTGGCCCGGTAGGCGGAGTTCCAGTGCTGCTCGATCGAGGGCGATGGCCTCGTTGAGGTCATCCATCGCCCCGAGCTGTATGTATCGATTAAAGAGACGAACTGAAAGGTTGTTCAGACACATTGACCGATCTGGGTGGCCCAGTGGGCGAAGTTCCAGTGCTTCTCGGTCGAGGATAATGGCCTCGTCGAGGTCCTCCATTGCGCCACACTGCTTATACCGAGCGGAGAGAACATCTGCAAGGCTGCCCAGAGACGTCGGTCGATCCGGATGTCCCAGTGGGCAGAGTTCTATTGCTTTTTGGCAGAGGACGATGGACTCGCTGAGGTCTTGGATTGAACCAAGTTGCTCGTAACGAGTGGCGAGATCGACTGCTAGGTTGTTCAGAGATATTAACCGATCTGGATGTCCCGGTGGGCGAAGTTCCAGTGTTTCTCGGTCGAGGACTATGGCCTCATCGAGGTCCGTCATCGTCCCGAGCTGGCTGTAACGATCACTGAGATGACTTGCAAGGTGATTCAAAGAGACAGATCTGTCAGGGTGGCTAGGTCGGCAGAGTTCCAGAGCTTCACGATCAAGGACAATCGCCTCGTCAATGTAATTGATCCCGCCTCCTTGCTTAAACTTGGCGACAAGGGAGTCCGCCCGTGATTGCAACCGTCGAGCTGGTGGACACATCATTTCAATGCTCTCCACGCCGACAGAAAGAGACAAGTACCTTTTGAACCCATGTAAGCTGACCGAACCTGAACCAGTGACGGTGGTTTGGGAAAACCCCGGATTGTTATGTGTGCGAGCGGGATTAAAAAGGCAACAATGCATATGCTAGGCTACTCCACCTAGTCACTGCAGATCCTCTGAGCCAACATTAAGTCCACCTGTGGAAGGGCCGCCTGCACCCCCGCGGTAAACCACCCTTTCTCTCTCTTGGAATCGCTCTCTCCTCGTCCATCAAATTCGACTGCATCGCGCGCATCACGGCGAGGTGTGAGGAAAGCGAGATGAAACTACCCCCCACGTAGGATAGACCATGGTCATTGTCCTCCACCATGCATCCCCCGATTTCTGCCTCTCATGTTCAAATCTCGCCATAACCTCCCCGAAGAGGGTGTCAACCGCCAAGACATTATTCGCATTGCCACTGTCAACCTACCCCGAGCGTGCGTCACGTTTGGGGTTCGTTCAGGGTGACGTAGCTCGCAGACGTAAGCGCCGATGAAGCAGAGGAGAACTAACGGTTTGGGGTGCCGGAGAAGCACTTTGAGGTAGCCGGCGTGAATGAGGGGCATTCCAGGATGACGCAGGCACGTGCGCGTGAAATGACTGAGGTTGCCTCTACATCTAGCGGATGCGCCTCCACGAGGCAAGAGTGAAGCAAGAAGGCCCTCGATGATGATGACTCCTTCTGGGTGGTTATCAGAGGGTGCGCGTGACATGAAAGGTGTAGTGTGCCGTTTATCCGCCACAATAGGATACCATTCGTACTAGTCTGCGCCATACCCAGAGGCCGTGGCAATGAGGCTCAAGGGGATTACAAATTTGCAGGCTTGTCGACCAATTCCTGCGGCAGGTTTATGGGTGACGCATATGGAGAAGAATAGAAGCTTTCGAGTCGAGTCACGATCGTGGATGACCCTGAAAAAATAATGGGGCCGGGGGCCTACTTGAGCGAAAGCATGGCGGAGATGGAGTGAGGTTGGTGAGCAGGAGAGGACGTCGGGGTGAAGCTTGGTGAAAAGACCAAGGGCCGACGAATATAGGCCTTTTGCTGTCAAACTGGGGTTCATCGGAATGGATCAAAGAGAGGTAACGTTGGATGCGAAGCCATGTACCTTTGAAATCGATATCCTGCTCGTGCGGGGAAATAAAATGACGTCGTCTGCAGATTGAAACCTCTGCGGTGCCAAACGCCTTGCCGCTCTGTCACAGTCGAAAGGAGTAATACTTGGAGTCACGTCACATACTTGGTCTGGGTTCATGTACTCCTGATGCTCTGCGCGTCAATTGAACACTCAGCCCAACCGGGGACATGAAGCGCAAGGTGCCATCCAGCGCTAGCACACCCCAGGTGTCCAAAGAGCCAAGAACGTCGGCGAAGGCCAAGGGGAAGCAGAAACAGGTCTCGGAGCTCGTCGCTTGGCCCGAGTACTTCCACGACGTGAGTGTAAGTTCAAGTCTCACATTTTGCTGATCCTAAGGTATTCCACTTGAAGCTCGCCAAGGTATGTGCATAGTCGCGGGGTCGGCAGAACTCGCTCACAGTACGATAATAATATTCAGGTTTTCAAGGTGAATTGGCTACCAGATGTTCCGGTGTTGCACTTACCTAGATCATATCAATGGCTCAGGCTCTTAACACTGTCCTTGCATTTGTATCCTCGCGAAAGCACTTGGTGACCACATTTCCAGTTATACGTTCTTCCGTGGAGGGCCTATTGAAAAGGTCGAATGTACATCCCCTTCTTGCAGATGTCCGACTAATACACTCAACCCCAACAGACCACTCGATCTTGCCAAAGTTGCTGAACTCAAGTGTGTGACCCCAGTCTTCATTCTCATGTCCACTGACTCGCACGCAGAGCACTCCTCCCCGATTTCATCAAATTTGCATACATACCACCCAACGAGTTACGCATTCATGCCGAAACGCTCTCTCAGCAGAAACGCAGCGAACGAAGGAGCCCTGACTTTTCTATACCATGTTCTTCTCAGCTTTTTGGCGTGGAAGAAGAGGAACACGTTCTGATACTCGAGTTCGTGGAGAATTCAAAGGGGAAGAAGGGTCAGTCTAGGTAGGTTCGACATCAATCTTCCTGGGTGTGTGTATGATGATGGCAATGCCACTCTTTAGTACCGGGTATTCTCTTCCGCCTGCGATGTCACCTGCTCAGACGATGAAACTGATCGAACACCGTGATGAGCGATTCACGCATGCTGTCAACGAGTAGGTTAACTAGTGGACACACTTGCACTGTATTCGAAATTTATCCAGGCTTCTTGTCGCGACGCCTGTCGGCGAGGATCCGGTCACGCTTCTCCAAGTTGCTGCTAGGGACCACATCCCAGTCAACCCAAAGTCAAAAAGCCATACCAAAGTTGCGCAGCCTGATGACAAGTTGAAAATCCCAGGCCCAGAAGAACGGCCTCCCATCGCCGAGATTATCCAAGAAATTCGAGACCAGGGATGGTACAGGAACCAAATTGTCGACCACCGTACTGTCGATGCCAGAGAAGCGAGACAAGGCATGTCACAGCTTGCTTTACGGGCTTTGGGTTCCCAAACAGAATTTTTTTTTACAGGGAGTCTTGACGAGCCTCTTTCTGAGACGATCCAACAAGCGCTGTGTAATGCAAGGAAGATCAATTCGTTATATTTCCATCAGGCGGCTGCTATCAATGCAGTTGCGAAGAAGCGCCATGTTATCGTTTCAACTAGTACTGCTTCTGGAAAGAGCATTATATACCAGGTACATGCAAACCAATGCTCCTGAAATACCTGCAGGCTTTAATCCATGCGTAGGTTCCTCTGATAAGACTGTTGGAAGAGGATCCCAGCACAACTGCTATCTTCGTATATCCAACCAAGGTGAGTTTGAGAGTGTGGACCTGTGTCATGTTGCAGCTTTCCTTGCTCTAGGCTTTAGCGCAAGACCAAAAGACCGCATTAGAGCAGTTGTTGTGGTCCAGTCCAGGACTTCAATACATCAAAGTAGCGACCTACGATGGCGACACGCCGCAGGAATGCAGAGCTGGTTTGTTTCCCTTTTCCCCTTTTTAGATGTACAGGACTTTGATGACACGATTGGCAGAGATTCGGGAGAGCGCGTCTGTCATATTCACCAATTTCGTGAGCGACATGCACAATGGAATGGATCTAAGCTTGACTCCATCTAGGACACGATTCATGCATCAATTTTGCCCCATGAAGAGCTCTGGAGATCGTTCGTGGTTTCATCATGCTCTTCCCATGGCCCTCACCACTGACTGATAATCCTGCAGGTTCTTGGGGAACCTTAAGCTCATGGCTGTGGACGAGCTGCATTATTATGCCGACTTGTTTGGAAGGTACCTCGCTTCTAAACCAATTGCAAGCTTCGGCACTGATGCTCCTTAAGCCATGTCGCACAAGTCATCCGGCGGTTCCGGAGGGTCTGTGTGGCAATTGGCAGTACGTACATCATCTCACTCGGGAACCAAACCTTTCTAAAGGAACACATGCGGACAAGATCGAGCTGTTATATTCGTATCTTGCAGTGCGACGATCGCAAAACCAGCCCAACACATGAAACATCTCTTTGGCATCGATGTACGTACTGTGTCGCGATCTCCACCAAATGCTGAGCTCGATCACACAGAAAGTGGACGAGGTCACGGAAGACGGTGCCCCGTCCGAGATGAAAGACTATATTGTGTGGGACCCACCATTCGTAGACGACCAAGCACCGAGGCTGGGGCGAAAGAGTTCGATATCGGAAGCAACTGGATTGATGCGGTTTTTGATGAAGCGGGGAATTCGAGCAATTCTCTTCTGCAAGGTAGGTTGGCTCGAGCTCGACTGGAATGACGCGGGCTGATTTTCGAGTATGCACATTCTAGGTCCGCAAAGCGTGCGAGTTGGTGAGGGGTGAATGGGCTTTTTGCGGAAGGTTACTGATGTTGTGGAGTAGGCAATGAAGACGCTTCGCACAGATCTTAGTGCGGAGGGTCGACTGGATATTCTTGCCAAAGTCATGCCATATCGTGGAGGTCCGTGGCAAACCATAATAATTTAACATCTTGCTGTTAATCATTCCACCCTTCCTTAGGTTACTCTCAAGAGGTAGTCTTTGTCCGTTGTCACCTTCTCGCAATCTGGCTAACAGACATCATAGGACCGACGACGGATCGAGAACGAAGCCTTCTCCGGGAATCTTCTTGGGATTGTTGCAACGAATGCTCTCGAACTCGGAGTCGATATTGGCGTTCTAGATGCTGTCATCATGCTCGGATTTCCGTATGGAATAGCAAACTTCGTGCGTCACCCCTCCTCTCTATATCCCCAATGAAAATAATGTGACCTCGCCAGCGCCAACAAGCCGGTCGAGCGGGTCGCAGGACGCGTGACTCGCTCGCTGTACTCGTCGCAGACAACATTCACATCGATCAGCACTATGTTCAGCACCCCAACGACTTATTTGACAAGCCAGTGAATGATCTCATGATCGATCTCAATAGCAAGGTAATCCTCGAGGCACATTTGCAGTGTGCGGCGCAGGAGATGCCGTTGTGTAAGGACGATCACGTGTACTTTGGGCCGTTGCTCGGCGAGCTTTGTGATACGAAGCTGAGCAGGGATAAAGACGGCTGGTGAGAGAATGCACAAGCTATGGGAGGCGAACTGGGAGCTCAATCTCGGCCGATTTGGACTAGGTACCATCCACATGCCAAGTTCCTGCCGTATCCCGCCAAGCACGTTTCCATTCGAGGTGCTGAGGAAGAGAAATACACCCTGGTGGATATCACAAAGGATGTGCCAAAGGTATTGGAGGAGATTGAGTTCTCGCGCGCGCTGTTTGAAGTATATGAAGGAGGCGTGGTATGGTTATCTCATCTTCTCGTAGCGTTACACCGGCACTCATATATACTGCATAGTTTATGCATCAGGGACTGACGTTCATCGTGAGTCGACGCTGTCCAAGGTGCCTGCCACTGATTAGGTGTGGTTAGGTGAAAGAGGTGAGCCACGACACGAAGATGGGGAAGCTCATCCGGGCGGACGTCAACTGGATCACTTCTCCGAGGTTTGTCCGTTCGTCGTTTGCTTCGATTGGTTCCTAATGCTCAGCATATCCTGTAGGGACTTTACGTGTGTCATCCATTGCAGATGTCTAGGAAGGCGTATTGACAACAGTGCTGTAGCGATGTGGACGCGAAGCAAACGTGGCGTATCAGGGCGATCCCGGATTCGCCATATCTCGCATATTTCGGACGTGAGTGTATGTATGGGAAACAATGTCGCATGTTCATGATCGAGTCTGCCTTCAGGCGTAGATGTGGTCACAGTTGTGTACGGTAAGTCGATGGACCACGTTGACGCATCCCACACTCACAACCACGATCCATCAGGCTTCTATAAAATGAGGCATGAACCACCACCCTACACGTGTACAACACCTACTAACATCGATGCAGGAACAAGTGCATCCTGGATGTCGTCGACGTTGACACGCCTTCCTGGGAACGCCAAGGCACCGGATTCTGGCTCGATGTCCCGGAGCCGATCTTAGTCTTGATGCGGTCCAAAGGCTTACGACCCGCTGAAGCGATCCACTCCGCATGTCACGCGTGGATGAACCAGTTCGCGTTGGCAGCAGAGCTGAAGACAGAGTGCAAGGCCGCGGAGAAGGAGTACAAGGCCGTCGCGTCGAGGCGGAAGCGGCCGGCAAGGTAAGGCCGGACGAGGATGTAGTGTTTAATCCCACTGAGCCACTCGATGCAGGCTTATATTTTACGATGCATCGGGCAAGAGTGGTGCCTCGGCGCAAGGATTCGATCATGGTATGTTCAATCGTTCCTTTGTCTGAAGCTATCCTCAAACGTCATGCATGACAGCGTCCGAGATCCTGCGTAAAGCTCACGATGCGGTCGATCTCTGTCCATGCACGGGAGGTTGTGCGGATTGTAAGTCCTCAACTTTCCCTTGTTTCGATACACATCCGGATCCCAAACGTGTCATTGACTCTCCTCAGGCATTCACAGCACGACGTGCAGAGAGGAGAACAGGGTGGCATCCAAGTTGGGGGCATTGCTCGTCCTACGCGGGCTTCTTGGTCTGGAAATTAATCCAGAGAGTATTCCGGAGAGGGTGGATGAAGAGACGGGATTTGATACGATCGTGGAAGCAGACTATGTACGGACTGTAGATGGGGTGGAGGTTGAACACTGAATGCTGAATGGTCTGTGTATAAATTGTGTTAATGGAGTGTGGTGTGTACTTTAGAGGACCCAATAGTGTGATGACTTGTTCCCCGAGTCATTCAGAATGAAATGATATTATTGGTACATATGCTCATTGCGTGGGTTCTGTGACAGCCAGTCAAATGACCACCAACATCATGCAATGTGGCCAAACAGATGAAACCCCCTCAAATCAGAACACTTTCTTCACTTCAACACCTTCAAACACTACTAGTTGATGTCACTTGCTATGAGATCAGGTTAGTAGGCAAAAAACTATGTCACTTGGCTAGTACCTACACAAGGGGTGCTGCAAGATCACATCCATGATAAGTTTTGCTTTTTCATCCATATCATTGGCAGCAGGGTATTTGACAAGGAGCTTATCCAGTTCCTTGGATACCTGAGCAGATATCCCAGATGCTTTGTACCTTTGCACTGCCAAGGAAAGGGGGTTGTTGGTTTTGGTTTGGACCAGTGTAAAGGAGTGTTGAAGGAGTAGCAAAAGGTCTATTAAAGAGGATATGTGTAGAAGTTATCAAAATCCAAAAAATAATTAACTTGCCAATGCCATTTTGAAGGGTCTCTTTCAGTGTGTTGTCTGTCTCTTGATTCTGAAATACATGTGGAATTGGTATGATAAATATATTTGCAATAATAAACATGCC
Organism: Neoboletus magnificus; assembly: GCA_003316145.1. NCBI lineage: Eukaryota > Fungi > Basidiomycota > Agaricomycetes > Boletales > Boletaceae > Neoboletus > Neoboletus magnificus. Next base: position 39,367 of record QFEI01006865.1, on the reverse strand, counting down.
ATGGGCAGCACCCCTTCTGTTTGAAGAGAGTCCTGGAAGACATGAGATTATTTTAGCAAATATGTGTATGGTATAACCAAATGATAAAATATTTACAGAATAGGATTGAGGGCTGGCGACAATCTGGATGGTGTTAGCTGTAATATATGTATAGATCTTGAAGGGCAAAACTGACTATCTACTCAACTTGTAAATAAGAATACTTAAACTATAATACAGATACCTTACCTTCTAAATTTCAACAAAGTATAAATGTAAATAACTGCATCACAAAACACAACTTACATCCTATAAGTATATCAATTGATAGCTGCACAATGCTTACAAGTAACAAGATAATACTTACCAGCTACACATAATCCAAGAAATAATAGAATTGTGTCAGATTTGACAATGAAATGACAAATTCAATAAGCAGAATGCAATTCTCCACTGAAAGTTAGGTTACTTACTTTCTGTTTTGTACAAGGCATTTGAGAAAGTCATATGTATGTATATTAGTGATTCAATTTTCAGTCCATGTCATATCATTACCTTCTGTAAAAATACAAGTTAATATTGACTGATAGGTAACATTCCTGCTGTTATTTGAATTGAATCACTTACTTCCTATCATTAGAAGATTAGTAAAGGGAATGGACATGAGTTAACCAATACTTTGTGATGTGTATAGAAGTACTTACAAACTATTTAGCAACCACAAAGCAAGTAGAATACAAAGAAATGAGCAGCAGCATTCAAAATATACACAAATTCACTGACTTGCTATAAATGAAGGGGCAGGAGAAGGCATGCTGATCAGAAGGATTCTTATTTTGAATTCATATTAGACCATTTACTTTCTATCAATGGAAAAACAGAAGGAGGCATGCTGATCAGCAGGATTCTCACTTCAAATCCACATCAGATCACTTACTTCCTATTAATGGGAGAATAATAGCAGGCATGTGGTTGAGCAATATTCTTATTTCCAATCATATCAGACACCTTACAGCCTACAAATGGAGGACAGGAGACATGGCAACAATGTTATTTTAAATCCTCATTGAAGCACTTACAGCCTATCAATAGGAGAATAGAAGGTGGCATGTCAATTTGAAGCATTTTTATTTCAAGCTCACATCAGACCACTTACAACCTATTAGTGGAAGAACAGGAAAAGACATGTTGATCATCAGAGTCCTCATTTTAAATCCACACCAGACCACTTACTTGCTATTAATGGAAAAGCAGGAGACATGCTAATCAGACCCCTTTCATTTCAGATTCATACCAGATAGCTTACTTGCTATAAATAGAAAGACAGGAGAAGACATGTTGATCAACAGCATTCTCATCCTAAATCCACATTTAACCACTTACTTTCTATCAATAGAAGTGTAGGAGAAGATATGTTGGCCAACATATTCTTATTTTAAATCCACAGCAGACCACTTACTTGCTATCAGTGGAAGAGCAGGACAAAACATGCTGGTAAGTAGGAGTTTTATTTCAAATCCACATCAGGCTGGCACCTACCCACTATTAATGGAAAAGAAAGGAGAGTATGTTGATCAGCAGGATTTTTATTTCAAATCCACATCAGACCACTTACTTCCTATCAATGCAAAAGTAGGAGGCATGCTGATCAGCAGCATTCTCATTTCAAATCCATGTTAAGCCACTTACCCACTATTAACAAACAAGGAAGGATTATGTTGATCAATAGCACTCCATTTTAAATCCACATCAGGCCACTTACATTCTATCAATAGAAATGCAAAGGGTGATATGTCAATCAGTAGGATTCTCATTTCAAATCTACATCAAATCATTTACTTCCTATCAACAGGTAAGGAGAAGATATGTTGATCAGCAACATTCTCACTCCAAATCTACATCAAAGGACTTACTTGCTAGTAATAGAGGAGGAGGCATGCTGATCAGCATTATTATTACTTTAAAACCATATTTAACTACTTACAAGCTATCAATGAAAGAGTTGGTGCAGGCATGCTAATTAGTAGGATTCTCATTAAATCCACATCAGATCACATACATTCTATTAGTGGAAAGGCAGAAGGAGACATGCTAATTAGTAGTGTTATCATTTCAAATCCACATCAGACCACTTACCCACTGTTAATGGTAGAATAAGAAGGGGGATGTTGATCAGCAGGATTTTATTTCATAGTCACATTAGACTACTCACATACTATCCATGGAAGAGCAGGCACAGGCATGCTAATCAGCAAGATTCTCATCTCAAATCCAAATCAGACCACTTACAAACTATCAATGAAGAAGCAAGAGAAAGCATGCTGATGAGCACAGTTCTCATTTGAATATCACATCAGGCCACTTACTCCCTATCAGTGGAAGCACAGGAGACATGTTGATGAGAATTCTTGTGTCAAATCCATATCAGGCTACTGACCCACTACCAATGGAAGAGTAGGAGGGATGTGAATCAGCAGGATTTTCATTATTAAACCAACTTACTTTCTATCAAGAGAAGAGCAGGGTGAGGCATGCTGATAAGCACCATTCTCATTTTAAATCCACATCAGACTACTTACTCCCTATCAATGGAAGAGCAGAAGAATGCATGCTAATTAGCAAGATTCTCATTTTAAATCCACATCAGTTTACTTACTTCCTATCAATCGAGGAATAGAATGAGGCATACTAATTAGTACAATTCTCATGTCAAATCTACATCAAATTACTCACTTGCTATCAATGGAAGAGCAGAAGGCATATTAATTGACAGGATTCTTATCTCAAATTCACATTAGACCACTTACTTTCTATCAATGGTAAAGCAACAGAAGACATGCTAATGAGCAATACTCTCATTTAGAATCCACATCAGATCACTTACTCTCTATCAATGGAAGAGTAAGAGGACATATGCTAATTAGCAAAATTCTTACTTCAAACCTACATCAGACTACTTACATCCTATCAATGGGAGAGCAGGAGATGTGTTGCTTAGTAAGATTCTTATTTCAAATCACATTGGACCACTTACATGCTATTAGTAGAAGATATGAAAAGGTATGCTGATGAGCAGAATTCCCATTTCAAACCCATATTAGACCACTTACTCCCTATTAATAGAAGAGTGGGAGAATGTATGCTGATCAGCAGGATTTCAAACCCATGTTAGACTACTTACCCACTATCAATTGGAGCATGAGAAGGTAGGTAGATTAGCAGGATTCTCATTTCATATCTATATGTGATTACTTACTTCCTATCAAGGGGAGAGCAGGAGACATGCTGATTAGTGGGATTCTCATTTCAAATTCACATCACATCACTTACAGGCTATTAAAGGAGAGCAGGAAGAGGTATGCTGATCAGTAGCATTCTCATTTAAGATTCATATCAAACTACATACTTCCTATTAATGGAGGAGTGGGAGGAGGCATGTTAATTAGCAAGATTCTCATTTCAAACCCATATCAGACCACTCACAGGCTATCAATGGAAGAGCAGAATATTTGCTATTAGTAGGATTCATATTTCAAAACCCATCAGACTACTTACAACCTATCAATGGAAAATAACAGGAGGTAGCCTTATTAATAGCATTTTGACATTATATTGACACAGAACACATACCAACTATCAATGAAGCCCACAGAACATATTACTATATTCAATACCCAGCCTTGAAATGCAGGATTAATCACCTACAAACTTTAATTGAAAGAGAAAATGTAAAAATGACCACATTTTATCAATAAAATCATGCCTTTTTCATTGATATATTACTTACAAGCTTTATATCCAATAATGGTTGTAGAAATGAATATGAAATCCTTTGAACTGTATATTTTGGATACAATCAGACCACTTACTCCCTATCATGTTATATGATATGAATATCTATCCATTAGTCAGTCCTTTTCACTCATGTCAAATCACTTACTCCCTAGGAGGACAATAGTAGCATGAAAAAAATAAATCATTAATATTCTGCTGACTTGCATATATTCCTCAGTGACTTACAGACTTTGAATTCAAGACAATAATACACATAAATTCATCAGTAATGCTCTCTTTCATGTGTGCATCAGATTGCTCACCTTCTATTAATGCACAAAATGAAATAGGTTACAATAAACATTTTCATTTTGATACATCACTTACAGACTATTGATAACATGTAAGTTTTATCATGATTTCAATGCATAATATATCACATACTCTCTGTGTGGACAAAATAAAACCACCAATCAGTTGGCTCTTTTTCAGTCTGATGTCATGATAATCACCTAACCATCCATCAATATCATCAAGGCATCTAATCATTTTTATCCCAATATGTTTTGACTCAAAATCTTACCTGTGTGTGTGGGAACCAACTTGCCAATGCTTTACCCAGCTCAAGATCTTTCATTTCAGTATTTCTAAGCTCAGCATAAGGCACCAAGGCACTTTAGGACCTCAATACATGTATCCCTTACATGAGAAAAATATATTACTCACTATCTGACTGCATACTCAATGCATAGGAGAACATTCTTTTCTTGTGCTGTAATCAGTAACATCTGCAATGATGCATCATTCAATGCAGCTGCAGTCTGTTCTAACAATATGTTACATCCTGCATCAGATGTATCCATATCTGATGGTATAATTAATAGGATAGAATAGAAATAAGAGCATATATGCACAAACTTTCCAGTTGCACAAATGCCTGTGGAGGAAATACCATCTTGGACAAATCTCCCCATATGTTTCTCTTGGCAAACATCTCCTTGGCATGTTCCCTCTGCCTCACAAGTTGATCCTCCTCAGGCAGTGCTAGATCTTCAAGCTGGACTGCTTCTACAACAAGTGCATCATATTTAGTGAATAGCACCACAACTGGGACTACCACCCAAATTAATCAGCTCAAAAAGTGTCATCAATGAGAACTTATCACCATTCCTAGTGTCACATTCACCAAAGAATCTTTCCTCAGCAACAGTAACAGCACGATGAAATTGATCCATTGGAATGCAATACCTGCTCAAATTAAAAGTAGTAGTTAGGGCCCAACATAATATACCTACTCACCATATGGCATGGATCTGCTTCTTGAGGAATGTTGCATTTGCATGCTCTGTGATGAAGACCTTCATGTTCTCAAACTCATCCTCATGCCCAGCCTCAAACCCAGGAGAGTCATGGAAAATAAATCTCTCGTTGCTTTTGAAAACCAACTCATAATTGATGTCATGAAGTCCACGCTGTGCAAGGCAAGATGGCTTGCAAAGGCACATCAATGACATGCACATTAGCTATGACACTCACCTCCCTGGATCCCTCAATCACAAAATCAACCTGATCACACATCAATGACATTAGCATCCAGAATATCCCAGCTTATTCAACCTACCTTTTCCCCTTGATCATTGAAGACCTCTGGATCTTCCATCGAGTTGCAGATTTTTTGAAGGATGGTTGTCTTGCCAGCATTTGCCCTACCAATGATGAGAATTCTGAATCGTCCAAATTTCTCCATAAGGTCCGGCCCAATGTGCTGCATGAAGCAGGCAACATCTGAAGGTTTCGCTTGCATATTGGCCACGCTTGAGTTGTCGGAACATGGCGAGAGAGAGACGAGGCTTGTGACCTTGGGCAAATCCGAATCTGTGCACCGGGACGCAAGAGCGAGAGTATCAGTGTCATTGGCTTGAGTCGGAAGAATGTTCAAGCCGCTGGGGATTATGCTGGGTTGGATGTTGGGCACTTCTGAACGCTCCGCAGGTGGCCGAGACGAGCCTGCACGGGCGATGCGGGGTTGGAGGCGTCCAAATTGTTTCTTAACAGCGGCCTTCATTGCCAGAGTGGTCCAGAAAGCTGAAAGGTGAGTGAAGCGACTGATAACTTGGGAGGTGGTGGATCCGAACAACGTTGGATAACGCTTGTTGTGGAGGGGTCGAAAATGCTGTGCTGGTGAGCGCAACGTGTTACCTAATGTGGTACAGATGGCCCCTTTTCCTTAGCAGGGCTCGAAACGACACCCACAGCAACCCACTTTGTGATTTGGAAGAGTTGTGGAATTACCCCCTCCTTTGTGGACGTTAATTGGCTACACGACATGTGTCGATGTTCAAGAGTTAATTGGGATGAGTTTATTCAAGTGCCCCATGACACGAGATCGGTGACTGGCTCTTAACTTGTTCTTGCGTTTCCATCCTCGCGAAAGTCTTTGGCGACCGCCTTTCCAGTAAACGCCTTCCGCAGAGGGCCTGTTAAGGTCGAGTTGTATCGCTTTCTCACCGACGCTCGAGTAATATCCTCGACCCTAATAGACTAGTCGATCTCGTCAAAGTCGCCAAAGTCAACTAGGTGACGCCAATCTTCATGTCCATGCTCGCTGACTCGCCTCCAGCGCGTTCCTCCCCGACTCGGATCTCATCAAGTTCGCGTACATACAGCCGAATAAGTTGTGTATACATGCCGAAACGCTCTCAGCAGCAACAAGTTGAACGCGGCAGACGAAGAAGCCCCAACTTTTCTATATATCTATATCTTCGTCATAGCCTCCTGGCGTGGAAGCAGAGGAGCACATTTTGATACTCAAGTCTGCGGAGAATTCAAAGGTGAAGGAACAATTAGGAAGGTTTGACATGAACGCCGGTGTGCGTTTGATGATGACGATGCCAAAGTTCTTCAGCATTGGGTTCCTGCTGCATCCCGCCAAGTGTCTCCATTCGAGGTGCTGAGGACGGGAAATACACTTTGGTGGATATTCCAGAGGAAGTACTAAGGATCTTGGAAGAGATTGAGTTCTCGCGTGCGCTGTTTGAGGCATACGAAGGAGGCCTGATACGGCCACCTCGTCTTTCCGTGACGTTGCACAGGTGCTCATATATACCGCATACTCCGTGCACCAAGGACTGACATTCATCGTGAGTCGGTGTCGCCCATGGTACCCGTAGCTGATCAGGTGTGGTTAGGTGAAAGGGGTGAGCCACGACACGAACATGGCAAAGATCATTCAGGCAGACGTCAACTTCGTTCCCAAAGCTCAACACATCTTGTACGGACTTTACGTATGTCATTCATTGCAAGTATGTAGGAAGGCCTATTAACGACAGTGCTGTGACTATGTGGACGCGAAGCAGACGTGGGGTATGGGGCAATCCACGCTCGCTGGATCTCGCATATTTCGAACGTAAGTGTATGGAAAATGGTGTCGTGTGGTCATGGTCGAGCCTGCTTCCGTGCGTGGACGTGCTCGTGCTCGTGTATGGTAAGTCGACTGACACCGTTGACACATCTCTTGCTAACAACCGCAATCCATCAGGTACAGAATCAAGCATGAACCGCCCCACACATGTACAACACCCACTGGTATCAATGCGGGAGCAAGTGCATCTTGGGCGACGTCGTTGACGTCGACACACCTCCCTGAGAACTCCAAGGCACTTCATTTTGGCTCCATGTCTCAGAGCCGATCTTAGTCCTGATGCGGTCCAAAGGCCTGCGACCTGCTGAAGCAATCCACCCTGCCTGTCACACGTGGATGAACTGGTTCGCGTTAGTGGCGGAGTTGAACACGGAGTATAAGGCTGCGGAGAAGGACTACAAGGTCATCGTGTCGCCGTTCAGGCGAAAGCGGCCGGCGAGGTAAGGCAGGACGGAGCACGTAGTGTTGATCTCGCTGAGCCATTTGACGTAGGCTATGTTTAGTACGATGCGTCGGGCAAGAGTGGTGCATCGGCGCAAGGACTCGATCATGGCGTGTTCAATCGTTCATTTGTGTGAAGCCAACCCCGAACAACACGCATGATAGCGTGTGAGATTCTGCGCAAAGCCCACGACGGTGTCGGGCACTGTCCAGGCGCGGAAGGATGCAGATTGTAAGCCATCTCTCCTTGTCTTGATACACTTCCGGACCTCAAACACGGTATCAACTTTCCCCAGGCATTCATAGTACGACATGTAGAGAGAAACACGAGGTGGCGTCCAAGTCAGGAGCACTGCTCGTCCTACGTGGACTTGTCAGTCTGGAAATTAACCCGGAGAATATTCCCGAGAGGGTGTACGAGGAGACGGAATTTGATACGACCTTGGAGGCGGAATTGTGTGCGGAGTGTGGATGGGGTAGAGGTTGAGCATTGAATGCTGTGGAAAAGTCGTAGAACTACTCCTTTGCAATGGCTAATTATGTGCTGCGAATGCCTGTGATCGCACCAGAATGACAATGCAGGGCAGCGCGGGAGATCGACATTTTCCTGTGCCTCCCGAGAAGTGACAGGTTTAGGTCCTTCACACTGTCACCTTAGTACAGGGGCTGGAGGAGCGACTCGAACGCTGGTTAGAGAATCAACGCTCCAATTTCGTCCAATAATATGAAGGTCAGTCTCGGAGCAAGTAGGACGGGTGGACGGCAAGCAATAGTCGGACGAAACTTGTGGAAACCTTCCGACTCGGCTGTATCGTATGCACCAGCTACTTCGGAAACTCATGCATGTCTGCTCCAATTCAACAGACAGTGCTGATAAATCATGGGGGGCTTTTACAGGTCTTACATCATCGTGTCTCTGACGACCAGGCATTGGGGCTTCAGAGCAAATGAGTTACCATTCACGGTGACTCACCCTGCACACATGTTCACGACAAGTTTCCAAGCACAATATGAATCACCCCTGACTCTCCTCCCCATAGGCATTACTCTTATGCTTTGGCGTGAACGCCCACGTCTCCGGCGCAGGCCCGAGGAACATCTCCGAGACCTTGACCCAATCCTGGCTGTTTGGGCTCGCAAAGAGGGTTTCTGCGTGACGCTCACCATCAGCCTGACACTGCGCAGAATCGACACGACCTACCGAGCTCATCCCGACCTTGAAAGGCTGGCGCACGGTCGTTGATGCGCGCGGGCAACCGCTCGAGTAGGCCGATAGGGGTATAGCGGTATTGGAAGGACAGTGCCTCGCAGAGGTATCGACGGGCCTTGTTCACGCCCACTGTGTCCGTCCCGAAATGGGTCAACCCATACTCCGCGTACTATCACCAAGTCAGAATGATGGCGTCAAAAGGGAGAGAGAGAAAAACACGCGACGCAACATACCTTGCGAACGAGCTCAAGGCGTTCCCGTGAGCTGATGTCCCACTCTCGTCGCTCTTTGATTTCGGTGAATATCCATGGCTTGATGAGTGCGCCCCGTCCGATCATAATACCGTCTACGCCCGTGTTTTCGACTTTCTCCCAGTAGTCTTGCGAGGAAAAACAGTCGCCTCCACCAAAAATGGGGACGGGGGTCACTGCAAAGACAGGATGAGGATACCGATCGAGCGACGGCAAACGGGGGGAAGGGGAGACCTACGTCCTTGATCTCCTTCGCATGCCCGAACGGCATCTACGCACTCCTTGATATAGCCCCAATCTGCCAGCTTTGTATAGCGTTGCTGTCGCGTACGTCCGTGTAGCTGTGCGTCAACGCCTCGTCAGTGCGAAATGGAGGGAGAGGGATGATATACTTGCCGTGATACAGCCAACACCCCACTCGGAACTCAATCGAGTCATGACCTTGTGTGCGGTGTTGCGTCCTTCTTTGACGCCTGTGCGGAGCTTGACTGTCACTGGTATCTCGCCGAGTGCCTTGTTCATCCCGACAACAATCCTCCCTAGTTTTGCAGGGGTGTCAAGGACTGCGGGCGCATATTGACCGAGTTAGGAGTTATTGAAGCGCAGGGGTAGGACTTACGAGCGGACCCGCTTCCGGTTTTAAAAACGATATCGATGGGACAACCACAGTTGATATCTACGAAGTCGATGCCGTTCGAAAATTCTCTACCGAGAACCTCCGCAGTCGGTACCATCGTCAAGGGCTTGTTTCCAGCGAGTTGTACACCAAATATGTTTTCGGAGGGGTGTCGACGGACTAGGGACCACTCCTCACGAGAAGAGGTGAGAAATGAGGTAGCGAGGCCCACTGGCGCAGATACAACTGAGTCAGGACCCAATGCAAAGAAGAGACATCAGATGCTCACTTTCCCCACACGTTATATCCGCACCGAGGGTAACGCATAGTCGCCGGAATGGCTAGGAGCATTTTTTAAGGATAAGTTGAAAGGAAAGGCTCAACCCACCAAGTTTCCAACGGTTGTAAGTGGTGCAAGATCTTAGAAAAGTTAAGAACGTATCGTGCTGGAAATCACGACGATGTCTCACAGGTTTTCCCTGACCAATCCAACCTCTTCTTTTCAGAGAAGCGAATAGGCACATCAGGGGCGTCGTGTTGATTTGCAGTGTCTCCAGTCCGCTTCATTAGAATCTCGTCGATCTGCTCCGGGACATTTTGTTGCGCCTGTTTTTCTGGGGCCTGGATATCTGCATCTGGGCCGTCCGGTTGCCTCCCAACTTCTATTTCCTTGAGATACGCGTCTGTGATAGGTCTCGGGTACTGTCTCACAGTTCACCGAAGTCAACAAGCAACAAGCAACCAGAGACTCACTTTGTTTTGGCGAAGTAATTTCAGAGTTTCTGCGCTTACCTGGTTGAGTTCTGTATTTGTGAGAGCGATCCTAGCCTTTTTTTCTTCATCCGTAATTAGAACGACTACACCGTTCTCCTTCACCCATGCATGGGCGCCAAGGAATCGGCATTTGAGTCCGAGGCGACATTCGCCCGCTTCTTCGAAATCCGGACAAGTGGTGCTGAAATCGAGAGACGAAGCAGCCGCGGATTCGTCTCTCACGCTTGTCCCGACAAAAGGTGGGGTGTTTGTGATGCCACCTGCTAGTGGGAGCTTGATGTCCTTCGGTTTAGCAGCGAGATACGCAGGGATATCGTGTGTGAACCGACATCTAGATGCACGCCAGCATCAACGACACGTAGCACTCACTGAGAGATGCAGTGGAATAACTTACTCGGATCCATGCTCACACATTGTCCCGTTTGCAACACGCCAGCAGAGCTCTAGCTCGTCCCGTACCTTTCCGAACCGTCGGCCCTTGTTGGCACCTCTGTGGGCTTTTTTCTGCTGTTTGGTTAACTTCTTGCCACCACCTGAATTTGCGTTGTTGTCTGCGATGGGATCGACGGGGCGCCCAGTATGGGTCGTAGATCCTTCTGCAGCGTCATCGTCAGCTGAAGGACGGGAAACGTTGCTGAGAAGAAATCTATAGATCGTTGGAAGCAGATCGAGGGAGAACCCAACGCTGTACATACTCGGCTTTGACGGGGGCAGTCCCTGGAGGAAGGCCCGTCATTGAGCGTGGTCGCTGTAGTTATCAGTCTTGATTGATTCGTTACCGCGGGCAACTTTGTGTGTATCCTTAATGGAGGAAATCTCGTATGCGTGAGAAACGAATTGGAATGCGACTTTCACTGGCACCTTCAAATTATTTCTCTCCACTTTATTGCCACTATAGTTCGTCGATTTTGCTTCGTAGTTTGTCGGATATACATCGTTCCTCAACCTCGAATCGCACACGCCCACCATACTCCTCTCACAGACTTGGACCAACCAAGCCATCAGTAGTTTTCATTTTATCAGATGCGGCCTCGCTCCGCCTGCAACTGTCGGGACAAGCGCGTGGTGCCGAGCGGCGAAGGGTTCAGGTCCGATTTCAGGCCGAAAAAGATCCTCTGTCCATCCTATGCTGCATCAGACCTTCCTTCCATCAGCGCGGCGGTACCTTCAGACTTTGCCTCCTGGCCTCACGCCTACATGGTAGCTCCTGCATGCACAAACCAATCTATGCAGTCGAAAATAGATCTGGGCTCCACTGACATTGTCAGTTCACGGCCTTCCCTTGCGTTAAACCACAAAGAATTGTAGAATTGAACTTGGAAGAGGCTAACTGCCGCAGTGGCTCGGTGGTGCCATCTTTGCCTAGATCCAGTCATGATTCTCCAGCGATGCCATATGTGAGTAACGAATTGTCGAGATGTGTACATGTCACTAACGCTCTATCATGACCCATGGGTAACTTTGGATCGATGTATCCTTGAACTCCTTATCTCATGGCCGTTGTACCTGCTGACTGCTTGTCGTGGTTTAAATAACTGATAACCCGGGAAAAAGTATCCCCGAACCCAAGTACTTGAAGGTGACTCTGACTGAGACGTCGACTCCCACGACGTCCCCCCTCAGCTCAACATGACTCCGCTGATGCATTTGCTTTCTTGGATATGTGCTGGCCTCTTGGCTCATTCGCGTTTCGTGTCAGCCGCGATAACAACACCCCTACCAGATCTATATGAGGCGTCGTTGACAGAACTTCAAGCCGGATTGACTTCCGGCCAGTTTAACAGCGTAGATCTGATCAAGGTGCGTCTGTTGATGCGTTTACCCTCACGGATATAGTCGATGATTGCGTCATTGTGATGCTGGATACTGATCACGTTATTGCTGACCCAAACAGGCGTATTTTGCTCGAATCGACGAAGTAAATCTTCAGGGACCTGCTTTGCGTGCTGTGATTGAGACAAATCCGTCTGCTCTTGACGAGGCCGCTGCGCTGGATTATGAACGCCTTCTCTACGGGCCCCGGAGTGCGCTCCACGGCATTCCGGTGCTTGTAAAAGACAACATCGGAACTGTTGCTTTCGAGGGTATCACCTATTCGAATTGTTGATGGATTGGGTCTGATTGTCCGGATCGCAGGCATGAATACAACCGCTGGAAGTTTTACCCTTTTGAAATCAATCATTCCCGAGGACGCTGGCGTTGTCAAAAGATTGCGTCAAGCCGGCGCCATCATTCTTGGTGAGCCATTGTCACTAGACGTATTGTTCGCTCCATCTTGAATGCACGAACTAACAGGAAAAGCAAACCTATCTGAGTGGGCCCATTTTAGAGGGAATATTGCATCAGGATGGTCAGGACGCGGCGGACAATGCACGAATGCCTACTATCCGAATGCCGACCCTTGCGGATCTTCGTCTGGCTCGGCCGTCGCCTCTTCGATTGGCTTGACGGCTGTAGCGCTTGGGTACGTTTTTGGGCCATCCCTGTGCAAAAAACCCTCTCATGTGGCCATAGGACGGAGACTGATGGAAGTATCATATGCCCTTCCAACCAAAACAACCTTGTTGGTATTAAACCGACCGTTGGCCTTACCTCTCGTGCAGGAGGTGAGCGTCTAGTTCTTTAGAGTCACTTGCCTTGACCCTCTTTACAGTTGTACCCATCTCTGAGCATCAAGACACTGTCGGCCCTCTTGCTCGTTCCATCTCCGATGCGGCCATTGTCCTTTCCATCATTGCTGGCCCTGACCCGAATGACAATTTCACCCTCGCACAGCACACCCCTGTTCCTGATTACACTATGGCACTCAGTAACTCGTCTCTAGTCGGAAAGCGCATCGGAGTGCCCCGCGCCGTATTCTTGAACGATTCGATGACTGGCAACGACCCATACGTTAATGTTGTATTTGAACAGGCCCTCGAGACCCTCAAAGAGCTCGGTGCGACGATCGTAGACCCTGCAGATCTTCCCTCCGCATATGACATCTACAACTCAAACAACGAGACGGTAGTTTTGACCACGGACTTTAAGGTTTGTCCTAGTGGATATGGATTGCATGGGCGCCTCAGATACGACTGACGGTATAGGCCCAACTCGACGCGTGGTTCAATACCCTCGTTGCCAACCCCTCAGGCGTCACATCCCTGGCTGATGTCATCATGTTTGACAATGCCAATCCGACATTGGAAGAACCCTCAGGCTATGCGGACCAATCGACGTAAGTGCACTGTGCTATACTACACTTTCAACGCCGCCCGGGCCTAACATTGACCACCGCTGACCTACTGTATTCCTACAGTCTGATTGCCTCCGAGGCCACAACCGGCTTCAATGCGTCCTACTACCAATCGCTTGCCTTCGACCAGGAACTCGGTGCGACAAACGGCATCGACGCAGCCCTGAAAACGTATTCATTGGATGCGCTCGTCCTGCCTTCCCCAGGTATGGTCACGGTCCCAGCTGGTACGCCGCATCATCGCGTTATCCACTTGTCCATCTTGCTCATCATTCATTTGGTGCCCAGCTATCGCCGGCTACCCCATCGTCACCGGTATGTTCCCCCATCCCTGTCCTCGCCCATTATCCCCTGAATGCGCTACACTTGCAGTTCCTCTTGGGTTCTATCCTGACAACGTCACTATCGGAAGTGCAGGCCCAAACACCGTATACCCCGCACCCGGCGTACCCATTGGTCTCTCCTTTTTCAGCACGGCGTGGAGCGAGTACGAGCTCATCGGGCTCGGATATGCGTACGAGCAACGCACACATACACGTCTTCAGCGTCTGGCGTATGCAGCTGCAATCCCGACGACGCAACTTTCGGACGTGATAGGTTCTGGCTCATCGTGAGTCGAGACATCGGTGTGATGGATCTATCGTTGTTCATCTCAGTGCAACGAGTCCATGGAATAAGTTGGTTTGGTGTCTTGTTGTGCACTTACTCTATCGAATCGATACCACACTGGTGTTCACATTTTGAACTCAAATAGAATGCAACTTGCAAGCCAGGCGAACAAAAAGGACTTAACTTCATGACATCCAAACATTTCGTCATGCAGCTGCGGATTGTATTTTGAAAATTTATGTAAACAAGCACTGAGCGGGGACCACGAATCCAATCTGTTTCATGACGTCGCATTTGAAGGGGACGAAGGACGAAGTGATGTATGAAACCTGTACGCCGCCTGGCATGAACTACGTAAATCCATCAAGCGCAAATGCGGCGTCCTCAGGCACGAGCCGCACCTTCCCTTTGCATCCCCCCTCAAACCACTCCGCATCACAAATTCCGGTCTCCCCCCACACAGTAAAGAACACCCAACCGCCAGGCGATGATCTGGTTTTGTGACCGACTCCAACGCCCAAGTTGAGTAGTTCATAGACGCACCTTGTTTGCACACAAGGGGTGGGCACCAAAAACACACTTCGAGCTACGCATACTGCTCACGATGGACTGCACTTTGTTCATTGCCCAAACGTTTATCAACTTGGAAATCTTAACAGGGGGAAACGATACTCTACTTTGCCCGTGCGGACGAGATGGTATCTCCGCCGAGCGGTGGCTAAGACTGGAGTCGCCTTCTGCCCCAGAACTGGGCCAACCTGCGGCCGCTGGTATCGTACAAGGTTTACTTCTCGCTTTTGCATGGGGGTTTCCTTGGCTCCGTTTCGTTGCACGAACAGCTGACTCCTGACTGTTTCAGACCGCGTCCCGTATTGAGTCATTACTCGCACGATCACGACCGCCCGGGGTTGTGATTGTGCCACAGATGACTGCCTGCTGACTCGTGTACCCCACCCACGTCTCCAGCTCTCTAGGTTGACATCTCCTGTCCTAGTCCATCCACCCTTATATCGCCAACCTGGGTCGAATCCAATATTACCGCGCCAGGATCGCAGCTTGATCGGTCAACAACTCATATCAGATCATCGGTTCTGCTCAGAATGAGCCTTGTTGATGATCGTCGACATCATGGCTTTCGTCTAGATAGCACTTAGACTGCTATTATCAGCGATTTCTTAGTCTAAGATCACTGCAATGATAGTAAATCTCCAGACTGTGGAGGCGTATGATTGTCATAGTAAAGCAGATGGTATATACTACAAATGAACGATAGTCCCAGTCGAAACACAAGTCACGATACGGATACGATGGACTCGAATTATGCAGACACGTACGATCAGAACGACTGGCTTCTGATCTCGATGTTTTGGGTATGAATTGGGGAAACTAAATTGAACATACGCAGAAAAACCTCATTCAGAGTCGAAAGCCATGGGTTAGATGACCTAAGCGTGCAGGACAGATTCGAGAACAACCTTCGTCTTGACCACCGTCGTGGTGTCGCTCCTTGCCGAGTCCAGCTGCGTCCGCTTCGTCATCCCTAACTGAGTCGAGCATAACACCTTCTGGTCCGCGGCTGTTCCACCTGTGATCCCATGCCCCTCCCCGTACTCCATCGTGGTTTCTTCATAGAGTTGCAAGGGACGAACAGCCAAGACGTCGAAGTCGGCCGACACGACCTCCCCGATCATCTTGCTGAACTGACTAGCGATCAAGATGATGGATGATACCTTGTCCCCGAACTGGGCCGAGACCTTTGACTTTGCAGCGGAAGCAGTGGCAGCGCAACCCGCTGCCACGACAACGTCACAGAGTCCTGACACGGTAGCTGAGACGAGCGCTGTCAAGTCACTCATGGTGGCGTGGGAGATATAGGCACGTGTGAGAGACCGCCAACGTCCTGATGTCGTCTGCGCCTCTGTTGATCGATTTTGCTATCGTTAGCGGAAATGTTATTGGGATTGGAAACTCGATCTCTTACCTGATTTCTGCAACTGTTCGTAGGTCTTGTTGATGAGGTCGTTGTGCTCTTTCTTGGTGGTCCACGAGGAGATGAGCGAGCGTAGGTAGTAGGTGATGTAGGCTTGGAACGCGATTGGGAGAAACAGGGCCACGTCGCTGCGTTCCTTCCTCCCCAAGCAGACCTCTAGATCATGGCCAATGGACGCCGAAACCCTGTGCACCGCAGACGTTTGCTCCTGGGTAAGTTTCGCAGCCCGAGGCCGGAAGTCCTCGATAATAGACCCGGCCATGGATGCGGAGGTCTGCTGAATCTCCGCATTGAGCTTCTCCAACATCCCGATGATCGCCGAGTCCGTGTATGTTTCCCCATTGGTGATGAAACCTTGCACGCCGTTCACTTGGGAATGGTGTTCTACGTGGGCGGACTTGATCTCTATCGACTGCTCCTCATGACGTTGGTCGATCTCGATGGTTTCAGACCGGAAGATTTGTTTGAGCTCGGGAGCCCGGACATAGATATCCCTGAGAGTGACGAGATGTTGTCGCAGCTCCTCGTTCTCCTTCTTCCTCAGCTCGAGTTCGACTGCCAAGTCCTCCGCTCTCTTGGCGTCCGCACGCAACCATTGGTCGACCGTGGAGGTGAGCTTGACGACGGCAGCGTAATCCTTTACCTCCGTCGTAATCTTCTCCCGAATGCTCGTCGACTTCTCTGATACGGTGGAGGAGCTCCTAATCACGTTGATTTGCTCGGCGTAGTACTCCTCGAGCTCCACGATCTGAGAAGATGAAGCGGACAGTCTGAGCTGAAGTTGTTCAACGTCCTTGCGTGCGCGAGCGAGTTCCTCGACTTTAGCAACGTCAGAAAGTTTCCATTGCTCGACTTGATCCGTGAGCCTAGCGACCGTACGATCCTTCTCTCCAACAACGGTCCGCGTGACCTGGAGTTCCTCGCGGAGGGAGCTGAGTTCCGTTGACTGCTCCTGGTAACGCTGCTGGAGTTCGATGACTCGGGAAGACGAGACAGACAGGTCGATCTGAAGCTGCTCGAGCTTCTCGCGCACGGTGGTGAGCTCCTTTGCTTTAACGGCATCTGAAGACTTCCACTGCTCGATTTGAGAAGTGAACTCCACCGACTGCGCCGACAAGCGTTGTTGGTACTCGGTGATCTCAGTGGAAGAACGGGATAGGTCGAGACGGAGCTTCTCCAGGTCCGTGCGCACGACGGTGAGTTCCTCCGTCTTGGTGGCGTCTGAGCGCTTCCAACTCTCGATCTGGGAAGTGAGCTCCTTAGACTGCGATTCATAATGGTCCTCGAGCTTGGTGATCTGGGAGGATGCAGAGGTGAGGCTGAGATGGAGTTCCTCGAGGTCCTTGCGAGCGCTCGTGAGCTCCACCGTTTTAGTGGCATCCGAACGCTTCCACTGTTCGACTTCAGAGAGGAGGGAGGTGATCGAATGGTCCTTGTCCGATGACTTCTCTTGGAGCTGGACTTGGAGAGAGCTGAGATCCTTTGCCTGCACGTCGTAGCGTTGCTGGAACTCGGTGATGCGGGTGGCGGAACTGGTCAATTCCTGCTTAAGATCCTCAACCTGTTCGAGAATAGACAAGATACGCTCTTCCTTCACCGAGTCCGTATGCTTCCATTCCTCGACTTGGGCGGTGAGAGTGATGACTGTGCGAGACTTTTCTTCATAGGATGACGTCCTGGTTTGGAGCTCCTCGCGCACGGAAACGAGCTCCCGCGACTGCACCTCAAAGCGACTCCGAAGCTCAGAAAGCTGCGTGACGGAAGCGGACAAGTCTGCCTGGAGTTTCTCAGCCTGCTTAATGGTAACCGTGATCTGCTCTGCTCTTGTAGCATCCGCGCGCTTCGACTGGTCAAGCTCCGCAGTAAGGGAGGCAATAATCTCGTCCTTGTGCTCGTAAAGCGACATCTTGGTTTGGAAGTCCTTGCGCACGGAAATCAGCTCACGTGACTGTGCCTCATAACGTCCTTGAAGCGCTGCGAGTTTGAAGGCGGAAACGGACGAATCCTGCTGAAGCTTCTCGATCTGCTTGAGAGTGGTTGCGATCTGCTCCACTTTCTGAGCATCGGTGCTCTTCCAATGGTCGATTTCGGCAGTAAGGGAAGCGATAGTGCGATCCTTGCCTTCGTTGGACGACGACCTGTCCTGGAGCTCCTTGCGCACAGAGATAAGCTCGCGTGACTGCGTCTCGTAGCGGCCCTGGAGCTCGGTGAGTTGGGAAGTGGAAATGGTGACGTCTTGTTGGAGTTTCTCGATCTGCTGGAGAAGAGACGTGATCCGCTCTGCCTTCGCAGTGTCTGCACGCTTCCACTGGCTGACTTGGTCGGTGAGGGAGGCGATCGCGCTCTCGCTCTGCGACGTCTTCACATGGATTTCGTCACGGGCGGCGCTGAGGTCTCTCGACAGTCCCTCATACGACTTTTGAAGCTCAACGTTTCGAGTGTTGGACGCGGCGAGGTCCGCACGGAGTTTTTCCATCTCCTCGTTCTTCTTCTTCAACGCGCCAGCGATAAGCTTCGAAACCGCATGTTCGGAGGATCCGTCTTGAGTCTGATCTGTCCCCTTGCGATACAGAATTTCGATACGATGGAGCTCGTCACGGACAGTGGTAAGCTCATTCATCCGTGTTTCGTGACGCTGCTGGAGCTCTGCGAATCGGGAAGAGGAGGAAGAGAGTTCGACCCGAAGCTGCTCAACATCACGGCGCGCAGCAGCAATCTGCTCAACTTTCACGCTATCTTTTCGCTTCGCCTGGGAGACTTCGGTGGTAAGGGAGGAGATGGTGTGCTCTTTCTGCTCGAGGAGGGACTCTTTAGTTTGGAGCTCGCTGCGAATGGAGATGACGTCTTTTGACTGGGCATCGTAGCGCTGCTGAAGATCGGCTGCCTGAGAAGAAAAGACTGCGAGGTCCTGCTGAAGTTTCTCTTTATCTCTGTGTTCGGCGGCGAATTGCTCCGTCTTGGTAGCGTCTGCCTGCTTCCACTGATCGACTTCGGCGGTGAGGGTGGTGATAGTGCGCTCCTTCTCCTCGACCAGGGACTTGTTGGTTCGGAGTTCCGTACGAACAGAGCCGAACTCCTTGGACTGTGCGTCGTACCGCGTCCGGAGCTCTGTTATCTGGGAGGAAGAGGCGGAGAGGTCCGTCTTGATCTTCTCGTAGTCGCGGCGAGCAACGGCGATCTGCTCCGCCTTCGTGGCATCCGACTGCTTCCACCGAGTAATTTCGGCGGTGAACGAGTCAACAGTACGATCCCTCTCTTCAATCAACGACACCTTCGTTCGCAGCTCATCGCGTGCCGAGCCGAGCTCACTCGACTGCGTGTCGTAACGCTGCTTAAGTTCCACTACTTGAGACGAGGCCTCAGAGAGGTCGCGCCGAAGTGACTCGTTCTCCTGGCGTGCAACAGTGATCCGCTGCGTTTTCGCGGTATCCGAGTTCTTCCACTGAGTCACTTCCGCGGTAAGAGACGCGATGGTGTGTTCCTTCTCGTCGCGAAGCGACAACGCCACTTGGAGTTCGTGCCGGACCGAGCCGAAGTACCTCGACAGCTCAGCATAATGCTGCTGAAGCTCAGTGATTCGAGAAAATGTATTGGATAAGTCCGACGAGAGCTGCTCCAGTTCCTTGCTCGAGATGATGACCTGTCCTTTATCGCTAGCAATGGTTTGCTTCCACTGCTCGACTCGAGTGGTGATGGTGGTAAACGTGGTAGTGATGGTGGTGATAGTCGTGGTGATGGTGGTAATGCTGATCTCTACTTGCTCGTACTGTGACATGTCTCCTGAGTGGACGTCACCGCGAGAACTGAGCTGGGCCTCGAGGAGTGTGATTCGAGACGCTGCGGCAGAAATCTCCCGCAGAAGCCTCTCATTTTCCATCTGAAAAGCTTCGAACTGTTGTTCACAGGCGCGCTTGTAATCCTCGTGTTCATCTGTCATCATGGCAACTATGCGGTCCTTCTCCTCGCGATGCAAACGCTCGATCTGAAGGAACTGTTCCCGTACGGAGCTGTATGAAGTTTTCGACTGTACGATAAAGCGTCGAGTATCGACGACCTTCGAGGCAGAGGGGATTATGACAGAAGACTGGCCATTCTGAGTAACAGCGGGGAAGCGTGTTTCCTGGTAAAATGACGCATTCTTTTGTACGCCGTTTTGAACAGAGGACCGTGTCTCGTATTGCTGGGAGCCAGTAGTAGTTTTGGAGAAGGTCGATACGTCCCGTCGGGGTTGCACGGTCACGGTCACCTCTCTCGTAGCGGCAGACTGCTCCGTTTTCTGAACATCCACGTTTTTCCGTTCCTCCACTGTGGCTTTGGTGGTATTGACATAGGTGATGGCCTGATCTGTCTGTTTGACGGCGGAATGAACGGACTCTGAACAAGCGTCTGTGAAAAAAAAAAAAAACGGTGAGATCATGGTTAAAAAATCGACTTCTCCGACCTTACCGGATTCTAAGTTATAGTGAATCGTCTCCGGCGTACTGAGCGCAGCCTGGGCACGTTCTCCATTTTCAGTGAATCCGGACTGCTATTGGGAACGGGTTGAATTAAGTAGCTCGCCGCGAAAAGCAATCATCTCATTACCTGCACCTGGTATCCCACTTGGACCTTGGCCAGGGATGCAGATCCCGAAGACCCGTTCTGCACTCGAATTTCGGAAGCCTTTGTGGATCCGGAGTGGTTAATCAGGCCAGAGGCAGAGCGCTCCTCATTTTCTGTTATTTCTGACTGATGTTGGAAGGTGAGTGTGAGACAGTGCCATCTTTCACGGGGTGCTTGCTCTCGTACCTGGAGTACTTTTATTGACCGCTTTGATTCTTCGTCCTCGGCCCCAAGCGTGCGCGCCGTTCCGTCCGCTGAGGACCGCGAGGGTAACAACGCGGCAGTGAACATGCTGGAGGAAGAAATTGCAACCGCTGGTCGACGAGCTGATAGGGTGGGTACTTGTATATCGCAAGTTGGGTATATCGCCTCTTTGTGGAAAGAGAGAAAGCTGGGGGATGATCCGAAAATGATTGCCTTTAAATGAAGGGTATGTCTGGGGTACCATAACCCCCACGGCGTGTTCGGAGTGATGCGATAGGTTGGGAATGGGCCGAGGGATCGAAACCACAGCGCTCATTCCGGGACTCAACTGTAGCCGGCCGTTTTGAAATATACACAGGATCATTCACTCGTCAACGTCACATATCGAACGAATGGGAGACGTTGGAAGCCCCCCTGTCGTATTGGGAACCGGGATGGCTGATGCAACCTCTGCCGGATGGAATGAACTTGTCAGAATTAATCTATTTTCGCACAAAGTAGCAAGAGAAGCGTGCCTAGACATATGGAAACTCTCCCGCGGCCCCTTTCCCTGGGATCACAGGACCCAGCCGCGGAGTTGGCATGGCTCATCTGCGCGATATCCCCGGTTCAATTTGAATAAAGGTCCCATCTTACGGCCTATGGGCGTTGTGCAAAATCCCTGACAATTGTAAATGGAGTTAGGAAGGTCACAGGACAATCGCTTCCGCGAGATCCGGTGTTCGATTGGGCGAAGGCGAAAAGTGGTTACATCTTGGGCCCAATGGGCGCCAAGTGGAGCCCTTATGAAAGAGACTCTTGGTGTAGTCGAGTGTGGGGTAGATTCGTCCATGACGGTTCTATGTGGTATGTACTGGCACAGCAATCGACTGCAAGCGAACAAAGGAGCGAACAGTGGCGGTGCTCGATTGATCGCGCCAAATCGGGCGAGGTACCACATAATCGATTCTACTCTTTTTGGTTGCAAAGTGGCGTTATCACTTCTCTGCATTGATCAACCCGGCAAATCGACTGGCCGGACCCCAGAAAGGAAGTGACAATCCCATGCAGCGCAATCAATTCAATCGAGCACTGCCACTGTTCGCTCCCTTGTTCGCTTGCAGTCGATTGCTGTGCCAGTACATACCACATAGAACCGTCATGGACGAATCTACCCCACACTCGACTACACCAAGAGTCTCTTTCATAAGGGCTCCACTTGGCGCCCATTGGGCCCAAGATGCAACCACTTTTCGCCTTGGCCCAATCGAACACCGGATCTCGCGGAAGTGATTGTCCTGTGACCTTCCTAACTCCACGCAAGGCTCCACGTCTGACCCTACACAGCGCCCATAGGACCTAATATGGGTAAAAACGTTTCGCCCTCGTCCAATCGAACACGGAGATATCGCCCAGATGACCGTTGTGTGGTCATGCCAACTCCGCTGCTGGGTCCTGTGATCTCAGGGAAAGGAGCCGCGGGTGAATTTCCATGGGTCTAGGCATGGTACTTTCCAATCTACCGCGTGCGAAGATGGATTAATACTGATATAGTGCATTCTATTCGGTAGGGATTCGTCAACGATCCCGGTTCCAAATATCTGGATGCTTCCATGTTCTCCCGTGCGAGTTGGCTGTCCAATACGTGATTTTGAGGAGTCCAGAACCCTGTCAGTGGATGCGAAAGTGGCCGGCTACAGTCGAGCCGGACAATCAGCGATGTGATCTTGAGCCTTCAGTCCATTCCCAACCTATCGTATCGCTTCGGAGTCATCCGTCGGGGCTATTACTCCAGACATGATCATCTTCACTTAAGAACAATCGATTTCGGATTACCCATCGACTTCTCCCCTTTCCGCATAGAGGGTATGTATGTACCCAACTCTCGTTTTACAAGCGCCCGTCCTAACATCTCGTCGACCAGCGGTCAAATTTTCCTTCGGCATGTTCAGAGCTGCGCTATTACCCGCACGGTCCTCGGCGGACGCAACAACGCGCGTCCCTGGAGCCAAGGGTGAAGATTCAGGAAAAGTACATCGGGTACGCGAGAAAGTACCCCGTGAAGCAAGATACTCATCTTCTAATATCAGCCACAAACACTGGAAAATGGGGAACAGTCTACCTTTGACCTCCATAATTACTCCGGATCCACAAATATTCCCGGAATACCAGCGCAGAACGGGTCCTTTGGACCTACATCCTTGCCCAAAGTCCAAGTAGGATACCAGATTCAGGTAATGAGACGATCGCTTTTCATGATGAGCTACTTTATTCAAACCGTTCCCGACAGCAATCCGGATTACTTGGCAATGGAAAACCTGCCCAGGCTATATTGAGCAAACCGGAGACGATTCACTATAACTTGGAATCCGGTAAGAATGAGGAAGTCAATCTTTTCTCATGATCTCACTGCCTTCGCTTGTTTCAGATGCCAATTCAGAATTTGTTCATTCTGTCGTCAAACAGACAGATCAGACCTTCTCCTCCCGAATTACTACTGGCTCGCAGCGATACGAGACGCAGTCTTCCGTTCAAGACGGTGTACAAAAGAGGATGTCATCATACCAAGAAACGCACTTCCCCACATTCACCGAATCGGAGCAGTCCTCTGTCGTATCCCCTTCCGACTCGAGTGCCGTCGATACTCGACGTTTTGCCGTACCGTCGAGAACCACAAACAGCTCTATACGGGAACAGTTCCTTCATATCGAACGTTTGCACCGCGAAGAGAAGGATCGTATGGTTGCTATGATGACAGACGAGTATGACGATTACAAGCACTCCTGTCAACAGCAGTTCGAAGCTTTTCAGATGGAAAACGAGAAGCTTCTGCGGGAGATTTCCGCCGCAAAGTCTCGTATCACCCTCCTCGAAGCCCAGCTCAGTTCTCGCGGTGACGTCCACTCAGGAGACGTGTCAAAGTACAACGAAGCAGGTTTCGATATCACCACTATCACCACGACTATCACCACCATCACTACTACGTTCACCACCGTCACTACCCGAATTCAGCAGTGGAAGCAAACCATTGCTAGGGATAAAGGACAGCTTACCATCTCGAGCAAGGAACTGGAGCAGCTCTCGTCGGACTTGTCCAATACATTTTCTCGAATCACCGAGCTTCAGCAGCACTATGCTGAGCTGTCGAGATACTTCAGCTCGATCCGGCACGAACTCCAAGAGACGTTGTCGCTTCGCGACGAGAAGGAACACACCATCGCGTCTCTCACCACCGAAGTCACTCACTGGAAGAACGCGGATGCCACAAAGGCACAGCAGATCACTGCCGCACGCCAAGAGAACGACACACTTCAGCACGACCTCTCTGAGGCCTCTTCTCAAATAGTAGGACTTAAACAGCGCTACGACGCGCAGTCAAGTGAGCTCGGTTCGGTGCGCGATGAGCTGCGAACGAAGGTGTCGTTGATCGGAGAGAGGGATCGTACGATTAGTTCCTTCACCGCCGAAGTTGCTCGGTGGAAGCAGTCGGATGCCACGAAGACGGAGCAGATCGCCATTGCTCGCCGAGACTACGAGAAGCTCAAGACGGAACTCTCCGCCTCCTCCCAGACAGCAGAGCTGCAGAAGCGGTACGACGCACAGTCCACGGAGCTCGGCTCTGTCAGGATCGAACTCCGAACCAACAAGTCCCTGGTCGAGGAGAAGGAGCGCATCATCGCCACCCTTACTGCCGAACTTGATCAGTGGAAGCGGGCAGATACCACCAAGGTGGAGCGTTCCGCCGCCGAGCTTAGAGATAAAGAGAAGCTCCAGCGGGATCTCGCAACTCTGTCCTCTCAGACAGCCGATCTGCAGAGGCGCTACGAGGCGCAGTCAAAAGATATCGTCTCCATTCGCAGTGAGCTCCAAGTCAAGGTTTCACTGCTCGAGCAGAAGGAACGCGCTATCGCTTCCCTTACCACCGAAGTCTCCGAGGCGAAGCACGAAGACACCGTGAAAGTAGAGCAGATTACCGCTGCGCGCAGGGATGTTGAGCACCTTAAGGTCGAACTCTCCTCTTCCTCTTCCCGATTCGCAGACCTCCAGCAGCGTTACGAGGCACAGACGAGCGAACTCATCAAAGTCCGTAGTGAGGTTCATCGGTTCGAAATTCTGTACCGCAAGGGCACAGATCAGACCCAAGGCGGATCGTCCGGCGAAGCGGTTTCACAGCTCATCTCTTCTGCGCTGGACAAGAAGAACAAGGAGATGGAGGGACTTCATCGGGACCTCACCGTGGCCAACAACCGGAACGCTGAGCTTCAAAAATCGTATGAGGGATTGTCGAGAGACCTCAGCGCCGCCCGTGACGACCTCAAAGTGAAGACGTCGCAATACCAGAGCACGATCGCCTCTCTCACTGACCAAGTCGGCCAGTGGAAGCGTGAGGATACTGTGAAAGCAGAGCGGATCGTGATTACCCTCAAACAGGTCGAGAGGCTCCAGGAAGGACTCTCCGCTTCCACCTCTCAGTTCACCGAACTCCATAACCGCTACGAGACGCAATCACGCGAGCTCATCTCTGTGCGGAACGAGCTCCAAACCAAGACGGTGTCCAACGAAAGCAAAGATCGCACCATTTCCTCCCTCACTGCTGAAGTTGATCAATGGAAGCGCGCCGACGCTAATAAAGCAGAGCAGATCGCGAGTGCTCTCAAGCAGATCGAGAAGCTTCAGCAGGATTCGTCCGCTTGCACCTTTAAGCTCGCGGAGCTTCAAGGACGTTATGAGGCCCAGTCACGCGAGCTCGTCTCCGTGCGCAACGAACTTCGCACCAAGACGTCGCTTCACGAAGGCAAGGACGACACCATTGCCTCCCTCACCGCCGAAGTTGATCACTGGAAGCGATCCGATGTTGATAAAGCGGAGCAGATTGCGTCTACCACCAAGCAACTCGAGAAACTCCAGCGAGACCTGTCCACTTCCGCCAAACAGCTCGTTGATCTTCAGAGTCGTTATCAAGCACAGTCGCAAGACCTCGTTTCTGTGCGCAACCAGTTCCAGACCAAGTCATCATCCTACGAAGAGAAATCCCGCACAATCGTTACTCTCACTGCCCAAGTCGAGGAATGGAAGCGTACAGACATCGTGAAGGAAGGACGTATCGTGACTATTCGAAAACAGGTTGAAGATCTCCAGCGAGATTTGACCAGTTCCACCACCCGCATCACCGAGCTGCAGCAGCGCTACGACATCCAGTCAAAGGAGCTCAGCTCTCTCCAAGTCCAGCTCCGAGACAAGACGTCGGACAAAGATCATACGACCACCTCTCTTCTCTCTGAAGTCGAGCAGTGGAAGCGTTCAGATGCCTCTAAGACACAAGAACTCACCGTCGCTCGCAAGGACCTAGAACAGCTCCGTTGTGACCTCGCGACCTCATCCTCCCGGATCACCGAGCTCCAGCAGCGCTACGATTCGCGGTCCAAGGAGTTCACGTCCCAGATTGAAAGTTGGAAGCGTTCAGACGCCTCTAAAACGGAGGAGCTCACCGCCGCACGCAAGGACCTGGAGCAGCTCCGTCGTACTGTTACCACTTTATCCTCCCAAGTTGCCGAGCTCCAGAAACGATATGAATCGCGGTCCACGGAGTTCAATTCCCAGATCGAGAGTTGGAAGCGTTCAGACACCTCCAAGACGGAGGAGCTCACCGTCGCTCGCAAAGACCTGGAACAGCTCCGTCGCAACCTCGCCACTTCCTCCTCCCAGATCACCGAACTCCAGCAGCGATACGATTCGCGGTCCAAGGAGTTTACTTCCCAGATTGAGGGTTGGAAGCGCTCAGACGCCACCAAGACGGAGGAACTCACCGTCGCGCGCACGGACCTGGAGAAGCTCCGTCTCGACCTATCCCATTCCTCCACTCAGATCATCGAGTACCAGAAACGCCTCGCGGCACAGTCGGCGCAGTCGGCGCAGTCGGTCGAGCTCACTTCCCAAATCGAGCAGTGGAAACAGTCAGACGCCGCTAAAGCAAAGGAGCTCACCACCGTGTGCGAGAAGCTCGAGCAGCTTCAGATCGACCTTTCCGTCTCGTCTTCTCGAGCCACCGAACTCCAGGAGCGTTACCAGGAGCAGTCAACGGAGCTCAGCTCCCTCCGCGAGGAACTCCAGATCGCGCGGTCCCTTGCCGGAGAGAAGGACCGTACGGTCGCTATACTTAACGATCAAATCGAGCAATGGAAACAGGCGGGCGCTGCTACAGCCGATGAACTCACGCGCGTCCATAGGGACATTGAACAGCTTCATCTCAGACTGTCCGCTTCATCCTCTCAAATCGTGGAGCTCGAGAAGTATTATGCTGAGCAAATTAGCATGATTAGGAACTCCTCCGCCGTATCACAGAAGTCGACGGGCCTCCGCGAAATGATTATGGGAGAAGCAAAGGATTACGCTGCCGTCATCAAGCTCACCTCCACGGCTGATCGATGGTTGCGCGCGGACGCCAAGAGAGCGGAAGCCTTGGTACTTGAACTCGAGCAGAGAAGGAAGGAGAACGAGGAGCTGCGGCACGACCTTGACACTCTCAAAGAGATCTATATCCGGGCCCCCGAGCTCAAACAGATCTTCCAGTCCGAAACCACCGAAATCCAGCGACGTCATGAGGAGGAGTCGGTAGAGCACAGGTCCGTCCTTGAGGAACGTCAGTCCCAAATCAACGGCGGCGTGCAAGGCTTGGCCCCCACGGCAGATATGTCGGCGGACAGGACGACTATCGAGATGCTGCAGAAGCTCAACGCGGAGGTCCAGCAGAGCACCACATTCCTGGCCGAGTATATGATCAAAGACTTCGTGCCTCGGGCTGCGACACTCACACAGGAACAAGCCGCTGCGGTACAAAGGGTCTCGGGGTCCATAGGCCAAGTCTTGGTGGGCCGCTTAGGGAGGAAGGAACGTCATGACGTGGCCCTGTTGCTCCCAATCGCGTTCCAAGCCTACCTCACGTACTACCTAAGCTCGCTCATTTCTTCGTGGACCATCGAGAAAGGGAACAAGAGCCCTACCAGCGAGATATACAAGCAATTACAACAATCAGGTAAGAAGCCGAGCTTCGAGCACCAACTTCTCCGCTGATTGTAGCAACATGGTTAACAGAAGCGCAAACGACTTCGGGGCGTTTGCCATCACTCACTCCCGCCCCGGACACTCCCGTCTCAGCCATCATGTCAGGACTTTCTGACATTATCGTGGCCGCGGGTTGTGCCCCCTATCCTTCCGCCGCAAGGGCAAAGGTTTGGTCCCAGTTAGGGGACAAGTTGTCATCCATCATTTCGATTGGTGGGCAGTTCAGTAAGAAGATTCGGGAGGTCACGTCGGCCGATCTCGACGTCTTGGCTGTTCATCCCTCACAGATATTTGAGCAAACCACGATGGAGGACGTGAACGATTACGGAAGGGGGCAATGGACGACAGGCAAAGTGGCTACGGGGCAAAAAGTGTTGTGCTCGACTCAGGTGGGGCTGACGAAGCGGGTGCAGCTAGCATCGGGGAAGAGCGATACCTTGACGGTGCTCAAGGCAAAGGTTGTTCTGGAATCCTTCCTGCACGATTAGGTCTCGTGCGCGGCTTTCATCGTCGAGGTTCGTCTGGGTGCGTTTGATCCGATTTCATTGTACTTGTATAATCGCGATCGATGTTTCGGTTGGCATTAGGACACTCTTTTAGTATGTACCATGTACACGGTACACCTCCACAATTCGAAGATTTACTATCATTGCAGCGCTCTCTAAGACCTTGAGGGTTGAAAACGGCGTAGTATACAAGTCAGTAGCCATTCGAATTTCGCAGCGTGACGATCGGGAAGCCCCGGTGGTGACTGTTGGCTCTCTCCGTCAGGCACAGGAGTGACTACTGAAGCAATGGGCGAGGCGGCCCGACCAGTAGTGGTGTGTGCAACGAAACAGCACCAAGGAAATCCCCGCGTGAAAGCGAGAAGTAAAGCCTGTATGACATCAGCGGCCAGTGCAAGTCGAGTGAAGCCAAAGTGAAGCAGAACCTGACATTCACTCTTAGCTCGTGCCATGACTTGTCCGTCAAACGTTACTTCTGTGGTGACAAGTAGTTGCAACGTCAGTGAGCCAGCCAGAATATGAAAGCAGAGAGTACTTGTGCCCACGTGGGGGGGCACCGTCAGTGGTCCATAACACACGATGCGCAACTTTGATATGATGTTTTTGACTTCCACGGTGCTAGCGAATGTACATGGATCCATGTACATCCACTAGCACCGTCGGAGGGCACCACGAGACGGAATTCCGACTGGGGCGTTTGCGGAGGCTCGTGTTTGTGAATAGTATTCGGGACAGGCAACGTTCCCGAGGTTTTGCTCCAGGAAAAATCGATCACCGGCCACGTACAAGTCATGTTGAAAGTTCTGAGCGCTGGCTATGTTGCGGATCCTCATGCACACGCATCATGCTTCTTGTCTTGGACTGCACCTTGAGCCTACCTCATAATTTTTCACCTCTTAAGCCTGCATGCCAGCAGAGCAAGGTTACCTTTTCTCGATGTGAGCACGCCCCATAACGTCGTGTCTTGTTTGACTGTTGATTTGCGATGGCTGTCGCATTCCATGTGCCACGCTACGCACGATGCAGACCGCTCTGGAGCTCCTTGCCCATGCCATTGATGCGGAAGACAAGCACGACTACACCGAAGCGTATGTCCAATACATGGCCACTCTTGACCCTCTTGAAAACGAAAGCAGACGAATACCAGAACAGAGCGGAATCAATCAGGCAGCGCATCAATGGTGACACGCAGAAGCAACCTGATAGGTCAGGTGCGGCAGCCGACATTAGTGGCTTTAGCGAGGGCCACACTACGGCAAAATCTGTTATCCTCGACGTGAGTGCGATAGTGCACCTGTGTGCAACTCCGCATCCGATCACTGAGTAACTGATGCATGTAACAAATCTGTTTAAACCTCTTATAGGCAGCGTTCAAGGGCGCGAAACACGCAATCGATGCAGAGGCATACAAACAATACATGAAATCCTCCGATTTCTGATCGGATCAAAGACCTCGACTGTTCATTGACTCCGTCTGTACCGGCCTGCTATGAGCAGAGGTGCGAGGTAATATACAAAAGAGAAAAGAGAACAAAAGTACAAACATCGTTGTGCAAACATGAAGTAGTCCAAGGATATCCTTCGAGAGCAGAGGCTATCAAGAAACACCTAGACTCACTTAAGGAACCAAGGACGATGAACAATGTGAACCTCAGCAAGGGGCCTCCTCGTCCACCCGAGGTGGTTTTCTACATGTAAGTAGCCCTTT
The DNA here is from genome assembly GCA_003316145.1 of Neoboletus magnificus. Lineage (NCBI taxonomy): Eukaryota > Fungi > Basidiomycota > Agaricomycetes > Boletales > Boletaceae > Neoboletus > Neoboletus magnificus. The sequence goes on along the minus strand of QFEI01006865.1, from coordinate 9,006 downwards.
ACCTTCCAAGTTGATCCTTAGACCGTGCACTTGACCATATTGACGGCTTCCTTCAACACACTAACCCAGACCGCAATTGAAATCACGTAAGGAACCATACAACAAGATGTCAAGAAGAATTATCGATCTGCTTACGAGCTCTACAATGGTGCACTCGACTATTTCATGCTTGCGCAGAAATGTACGTTTCTGACACCCAACATTCATGATCATCCCTCCCTTACCCAGCGATCAACATTTCCACTCACAGATGAGAAAAACGAGCAGTCCAGAATTGCTATTCGGACGAGTATGGCAGAGTATCTCACACGTGCGGAGGCACTCAAAAGGAGCATTTGATAAAAGCACCGACCCGGTCCTCGAGCCCAATAGGAGGTAATGAGGAATCATCAATAGAATCTTGCGCCTGACTACCACACGTACGTGCAGCAACTTCACTACACAAGACAATGAAATTGTTCGTTTTATCAATCCTGTGGATACGTCTCAATACTTCATCTAAAGGACCAAACCGGGTTAACCGAGGGTACAGACGAGTCCACAACTTCGCTACAGCCTCGCTTACCCTTTTTAGGGTCGCTCATGGGTATTTTGCCATCGAGAAAGTGTTGTCGCATGAGTACGTTATTTTTGAGCTTTGCAGATGTTGGAGCACGGCCGAGGAATGCGTTGGCGTGGCATGTGAAACCGAGCTCTCGTGCCATCCTCCGGTAACTGAGATATATTTTCGTCTGACCTCGATGTAAAGCTCCATTCAGGGATGGGTGAACTCCCACACGACTTGATGTCAACAGACGGCACAGTAGCCTGCGTTTCACTCCCTATGACTCCCACAGCACAGACGGCCCCTTCAAGATTTACAGGGCAGTGGTCCCATAACTCATATCCGACATCCACCCCCTCTTCCCCCAATTTCAATGGACTCCAGGGGAGCTTCTATTTTCCTCGGTTTTGGGGATCTCGCGATTACACAATCTTGCATATCAACTCTCCACTGGATACAACTTACTCGGAGCAATGGAGGACCCCAATTAGG